>JAXGGA010008414.1:0-57062 GCA_038373865.1 Uloborus plumipes
TCAACACCGAATTCTTCGTCTTTCCATCTATAAATGGATTGTATAATTTGCCCAAATTCAGGAGGCAAATAGCGAATCAGCTGGAATGACTGGTAATATTCTGGAATGGGTTTCCCTAAGTCTTGCAGTTGTTTGATGATAATCTTCAGTCTACTAGCGTAGATGTCAATGTCTTCCCCGGAGTCAATACGGCAGTTGAAGAATTGGTCCGTAAGTTCCACAATTCTTGCTCGAGAATCTGGTCTAAAGTGGATTTCTAATTTCTTCCAAACTTCGGTCGGGTCGTCTGTATCGTTGATTAAGTTTTTATAATCATCACTTATATTTAAGTATATCAAACTGAACGCTTTATCTTTACGTTTGTTAAATTCCGGAATACCTGTAGATTCTTTAGCAGGCTCCTTTTCCAGACCGCAAACGATTCGCCAACAGTTCTTATGCATCAGCAAGGCTTTTATGTCGTTTATCCAAGTGGAATAGTTTTCTCTATTTAACTTTCGGACTTCCATCTTGAACTGATTTATTTGGCCCGTCGTCTGAAGGACTTTTATATCAAAGCACTTAAAAATTTTCGACGATACAATAACTCGATCACGACGTTAGGTTGGGCAAGCGGCCCATAACCTATTTGTTAAGCTGCATGTATTGGATCAGCTTACAAAGTCCAACCTGTAGTCTCGTCAGTGACACAATAGCCAAAGTAAAACTAATTGCTTTATTCATGGATGAACTTATTTACAATGAATACCTTTCTTTGCACGAATTTCATTCTGAAGGTACAATGCCGAAACTATCGGCTTAAAGATTGGTCGACTCAACCGAGTCGCCGATCAAATTGAAAAGCAAGTACGAGCCCTGCAAAGTGCCGGTAGCGAGCTGAAATGCTGCCGGCAATTTGCATATGCGTAACGTGATCTTGATGCAAGAACGAAAAGCGAAGATCGAGAAAAAACTATATGCAAATTATGCATTTTAGAAAATTAAATCAACTCGAATCGTAACAAAACATTCAGAGACTATTAATGGTTGTAAATAGTAAGTTTCAGCACCTTTGATTGATGCGATTGTTTTTTATGAATTTTTGAACGAAAGTAGGCTTAAGTTCAAAAATCCCCCGGGCCTGTGCGTGCGTCCACATGCGAAGCGCGCGGACCTGGGGAAGCGCTTCTTCCTCTTTTCGCCGGTCCTGAAGGGGTTGATATATTCAACAGTTTACAGTATTACAGCATTAACAGTGTAATGCATCCCATATGGACATTTTTATTGCTTTTTTGTGTCATTAATTTTTTCTTGGGTGTCTTATTTCCTCCTGAAATAATGGTACCTTATTCTTGGTAAATATTTTTTTAGGAACAAAACAAAAATGGGTCCCATTAGAAGTTGAGCCGGTAAAGACTGATAAGAAAAAAAATACTCGAAATGGTGGAAAACAAGGGAATCAAAAAGAAGACATCAGCAATGGAGAGAAGAAAAAAGGTGATAAAGAAGATTCTAAGAAAACAGGTTTGATATTTAAAAACAAAATATTTATTGAGAAAAGTTAAAAAGAATAATTCTCAGGAAATTCTCTTGAAAAAGCGGCAGGCAAGAAAATCTTCCTTGAAAAGTTGCAACTTTGTTTTTTTGTTCTGTTATTGAAAATGTTGATTTTCCTAAAATACAAAAAATAATTGGAAAACATATCTATTTTTTACAAAATCGATTGTATGATTGAGTAATATTTGTATGTGGCGAAAAAAGTGCCATTAAAAAATATTATGAACTAATACATAGATTCAATAGGGTTTAAGCTGTTCAATTTCTCAAATATTTATTATATGTGAGACATCTTATATTGTTTGGTGAATTAAATGCATTGCAGCTAGTATAGATTATAATTAATATATATGGACAACAATTTTTTCCCTTTCTGGACAACAATTTTTTCCTTCCAAATCAATTAAGGGAGACCATAGGAAGCACACCTACCTATTTTTTAAAGGCTCAATGCTGCCGGCAGATACGAATGTGCCATAAACGTCACAATATTCTATTGTGGAACAACTCAGCAACTGAGGCAAACTGATTCTGGAGGTATGTGCCGAATTCGGCACACCTGATGTTAATGGGATATGTATGTGTATATATATATATATATATATATATATATATGTGTATATATATATATATATATATATATATATATATATATATATATATATATATGCACATACATATATATATATATATATATATATATATATATATATATATATATATATATATATATATATATATATATGCACATACATATATAAATATACAGTAGAACCTGTCTATCTCGAATGTCGAGGGTTCAGAAAAAAAATTCGAGAAAGACAGGTTTCGAGATATAGAGGTTTTGATTTTTGCATTTAAATCTAGCGACTATGAGTTTTTTCCGAGCATTGCATACACTGCTAGTGAACATAATGAAATATAATATTCAAAATCAGTAAATAAAATGAAATGCAATAGAACATTCATAATAATTTAATATAACACCAACATACCTTAATGAAAAAAATCTGTTAACAAGGTTTGATGATTAACTGTTTTTGCTTCATCAACAATTCTTTTTAATTTCGCAATGGCAGCGAACCCTTCTTCACCAATACCATCTTGTAATTCAAGAAAGTTTCTTAGAGTTTCAACTGCCTTTTCAGCATTTTTTTTGCTGATTTTAGGAGTGTCAGTAGGCTCTGTTTCATCATCGTCATCTTCGGAGTCAGCTTGAACTTCTTTGATGATTTCTTCGTCTGTCAAGACTCCACAGGTTGCCACAGAATCATCCACGTTCACAAAATCTTCAAACGAAACATCAACTTGCATGCTTCTTTTAATTTCCATCCAGTCTGAATCCTGTAACTCAATCTCAAAGTCTTCGATCCCTTGCTCTCCTTCTTGTTCAGTCTGAATTTTTCGAAAGCCAGCTTTTATAAAACAGTTCTTGATTGTTTCGGTGGAAACATTTCGCCAAGCGTAATCTACCATCCTCATCGCATCTAAGACATGGATTTTTAGAATGGTGTTCCCTTCATCGATGGCTTTCAATATCTTCTTCACCAGTTCTTTTCTGTAATACACTTTAAAGCTCCGTATTACCCCTTGGTCAAGGGGCTGCAGTTTTGAAGTTGTGTTAGCAGGCAAAAATTGTAGGCTAACATTCTTTAAGGAGGGGAGTTTCGAGTGCGCCTTACAATTGTCTATAAAAAGTAAGATCTTTCTTTTTTTCACTCCCATTGATTTGTCAATTCCTTTTAACCATTCGCCGAATATATTGCTATCCATCCATGCTTTCTTGTTAGACTTGTATGCAATTGGGAAGGATTTGACTTTAGAAAAGCATCTAGGATTAGCAGAACGCCCAATCATCAATGGTGGAAGTTTCTCACTTCCATCCAGCTAAAAGCACTGTTACTCTCAACTTGCTCTGCTTACCTCCTCTACATTCTTCACCTTTAAAAACAGCTGTTTTGTTTGGCAAGCACTGATAAAAAAGTCCTGTTTCGTCAGCATTGTAAACATCAACAGGATCAAAATTTTTCAGAAGCAAAGGAAGCTCATCTGTTATCCATTTATTGCAAATGTTTTGTGGTACTGCAGCAGTTTCTCCACAAATCTTCCTAAAAACAATGCCGTGTCTGCATTTAAAACTTTCTAGCCAACCGTTGCTGGCTTTGAAGTCACAATATCCAAGTGTTTTCGCGAACTCCAAAGCTTTATCCTGCAGCATCAATCCGCTAACAGGAATTTCATTTTCACGACACTGCTTAAACCACAAAGTCAAACACTCGTCTAAATCTGTAAAATTACATTTTCTTGCTCTTTTAACATTTTGGTTGTCTGTCTCCAATGCAGCTTTGTTTTTTATTATAGTCGAAAGAGTGCTTGGCGGGATATTAAATTTCTTTGCAACTTCAGCTTTTTTCATCAGTGGATTTTGATCGAAAAAATTTAGAATTTTTCTTTTCTCTTCTATGGGAAGAACATTTAATTTCCGCTTCCCGGATGCCATAGTTAGCTCAATTAGAAACCACTCTGCTATGGCAAAATCCAAAAAGACGAACTGGGCGAAAATGACACGGGAAACAAATTCACATTCAAGAACTGGTCTTCTTTCATAAACAGCATAGGTATAGGTGCAGCAATTTCCAGAAAAAAGATAACCAAGAATTCTTTTGATTCTTCTTTCTGTCATACACACTCTTACCCTTTTTTGCTTCAAAGGAATACCACGTGTCCACTGTCCATGTGTCAATTTGAAGTGACAGGCTTTATCTCTCCCTCACCTCACAGCATTGTGGACACTATCATTGTTTATCCAGTGCAGTGGTGCAAGTGCTGCGCCAATTGCGCCACGCTGCGCCGAACAAAGAATCTTGCGCCATCCTGCTCCCAAACGCACTTTTTGATCGAAATTGCGCCTGACTGCGCCAAAACGGCCGTTTTTCTAGCGAATATCGCGAAAAAGTGGCATAACTTCTGCTTTTGTTAACCGTACGTTATGACGGTTGCTATGGCGATATTCTGAACACGTGCGTCGCGAAAAATATTCTCCTTATCTGAAATTTCAATCCTTTTGCATCTTGCAAAAATTTTGATATTTTTCGCAATCCAAAATTATTGCGACATATGCTACCTCAGCTTACCTGATTTTATGTTTTATTTTGAGAAAAAAGTAATTTATTCTCAGAAGCATGTCAACATCTAGCATTTACGTCGCGGACGAAGCTTCCTGTATTGAAGATTTCAATCCAAATGCATCTTGCAAACATTTTAATATTTTTGACAATTTACCGTTATTTTGACAATAGATACCTTCCATTAGTTTATTTTAGCTTATATTTTGATAACAAATAATTTATTTTTTCTATTTATATACCTATTTATTTTTGCAAGTTTGATTTTAATAAGTATTATGTTATCCATTGCTTCATTTTTTGGAAAAGAATTAAAACAATCAAGCACATGTTTAATTATAGCTTTGTACTGAAAGGCAGTATTTTGAAATGATGAATTTATAAAATTATAATTTTAAAAGCTTAAAATAGAATTTTCCATGCTACTAGCAGCAGTGCTCCCATTAGATAATTAAAGGAAAGATAAAATTTTGATGTGTTGTACAAAATTCAGAGATACTTTATGGCAGCACATAATTATCTCATTCTACTGTTTAGAAGTTCTAACGTCTTTAAGTTTTGTAACCAGTACAGATTTAAGGCATTAAAAGCAGAGAGACAAACAAATTAAATGTGAAGCAGTATACGATAGTTACACAAGAAGATTAATCCAATCTAGAATCATCAGATGCTTTATTAAATTTAGCAAACCAACGACTGAAGTCAGCTGTTAAGAACAATGTCTTGTCTGAAATCGAGTTACAAAATGGATGTTAGAAGAAGCAGAGAAGTTATGAGAAAGAGAAAGAACAGTAGAACAAAAAGAAACTAAGTTAAACTTTTAAATTATGGTTTTTCAATTTTTAGCCCACAAAATCTAATTTTGCATGATAAAACATAAACTTAAGTTTACTTTTCAAGCACAAAATTAGTTCCTCAATTTTAAGTTAAAGTGCATTGTTAACAAAAGAAAATCCAAGTGTTATTGGTAATTATGCAACTAAAAAGCCCCAAAAATGTCTAAATTTTTCATATTGTCGTAGAAGCTTTAACCCTTAACTTCGCAATTTTTTAAATTTTGATGAAAAAATTGTATCAGCTAGTTCTCAAGTAATAATAAAGAGGAGAAATATTTTTTTTTTTAAATAAGCAGTTTTAAAATGACTTTCAATCATTTTTTTGTTTGCGACAATGTAAAAGTAAAATCAAATTTCTTAAAAACTTTTTCCCATAGAAAATTAAATTTACTTTTAAATGAACGTAAACTGTTTAAATTTCTTACCTGGTAATTTATTTTGTCAATAAACAAGAGGAAGTATAAACTAGAATGGATTTTTTTTATAGCAAAGACACAGTTCTTGAGGCATCAAATGTTTTTATAATTATTGGGATTTCTGGGGAAAATGTGCTGTCAACTAGTGACAAAATTAGCATGTATTTCGCTGCAGTAATCTTTTTTTTCCTCAGATAAGTGATTTGTAGGTAATTTTAAAAAAATTGAGTCTTTTAAATTAAAATAAATCATACGTTGCAGAAATGCAACAGTGGGAAGTTAAGGGTTAAACCAAACGTTTGCATTTTTTCATATTTGACCACCACGAATGCACTCCTAGGTTATTCATGGATAGGATTCTTTTCTAAAAATGAAAAAGGATTAGTAGTATAAATGTAATTGTAAAAAAGTCGATGAGTTTATCGTTTCAATTTGACTTTAAATGAATGTTCCAATTTCTATATCCTTGTCTCTGAAATTTGAGTTAAGTACAGTGAAACATTTTGCTGTTCACCTATTGAAACCACATCTAGTATTTTTAAACTATTACTAAAATTTAATAATAGATAATCAGTGCTTAGTTAAAATGCAAATATATTTCTGTACCTTAATGCAAAAACAACCAATGTTCAAAATTCGTCAAACTGAGATATTCAGGTTCAAAGATTTGAGTCTCCATAGGAATGTGTTAGATTTGGTGTCTTAGTTTCGCTCCACTGCTAAGGCGGTTTGTTTTAAAACATTGGTTGTTGTTGTATATGACAGAAGATATCTTTCTGTCCCCATTACGATAAAAAACTTAAAACATCACATTTTTGACATTGATTGTTCTTGCATTAAGGTACAGATTTAAATGACTATAAATGCATGTGTTTATCACAGTCACATAGTATTTTATTCGAGCCTGCTCCTAAACACAATTCTGCCGCTCCCAAATGGTATTTTCCCTGCTCCTGAAGATGCTCCCAAACCACATTTGGTCACTTGCACCCCTGCCAGTGTTTGCACCGTGTATTCCCTCTGTCCCTCGGCTGGGGGCTGGGGGCCATGGCTGGGTTATCCCCCATAGTTCCATTCCATTCATTAGAACTAATCTCCGGCCCACTTTTGACCTTTCAATAGTGAAAAGAAAACAAGGTCGTACTTCAAGTTTTCGTAGCAGCGATTTTTTTTACTTCGAGAAATGCAGGTTTTACAGATGAAGCATTCGAGAAAAACAGGGAAAAAAGCAGGAGAAATTAATCGAAATTGCTGGGAAATTAAAAAAAATTCGAGATAGGCAGTTTTTCGAGATACACAGGTTTCGAGATAGACAGGTTTTATATATATATATATATATATATATATATATATATATATATATATATATATATATATATATATATATATTAGGGTGGAGCGAAAAAAGCAAAGTTTTTATTTTTAAATCGTAATAGTGCGGAAAAGTTGCGATTGGTGAAGACTTACAAAACAAAGCAAAAATTTTTTTAATCGGATAATATCTTCCAATTCTGCAACGAGCCTGAAATTTTGAAAAAATGGAAATTTTCATAGGTTTTTAGTGGTATTTTAAAATTTTTGTTTCAATGTTTCATTTTATTGCTCTTGGACGAAAAAGTTACGATTGGTGAAGCCTTCCAAAATTTTTAAAAAATATATTGAAAACCAATAACACCTTCTGATCCAGGAACAAGCCAAAAAAAAAACCAAAAAATTGGAGAATTTCAGCTTTTTTCGAGGAGATTAAAAAAATTAAAAAATATGTTCTCATTTTGTGTTTCTTTCTTTTTTACCCAGTATAGGTAAAAGCCTTTTAAAAAGCACTATATTGCTCTTAAACATTAATTTATTCTTGATTTTTCAATTAACTTCTAGACATGCAAACCAACCATTCTTTACAACAATGAAATATTTTCAAATATAATAAATTCTAAAATATTTTCCAAAATTGCTACGCTCCAGTAGGAAAACCCACTAAATAAAGCACCAACTCACAAAATAAAATCTAATTTTAATTACTAAGCTGCAAACAATTTTAACCCTTTGACGGTTATGGAAATGAGCAGTGTCCGTGTACTTAATTCGCGCAGCATTAGGAGTAAACAGTAGTCGAAAGTAGCAGCTGTTTTCCCCCGCCGTTCTTCCGAAAATGTCACCTTTCTCTGGCGATGCCGTAGATAGCTCGATTCGCGCGTTTTAAAAATTTCTTAAAGTATTTATAGTACAGTACATCAGTGCAGAATAATAATGGCGAATGAAGTCAGCTCGTCAGAGCGCATTGGGGAAAAATTTCACTATGCGAGTAGTGCTCGTTACTAACAATTACGGTCAAAATCTTGCTCCCAAGCGGAACTCGTTTGCGCGCATTATGAAGCACGATTCGATTGCGAGCTGAAATCTTTCATAACCATCAAAGGGTTAATACCTAACTAATTATATACAATTTCTTAATCGCCTTGAAACCCGTGCCTTTTATAAACTGTTACCTAACCTAAGTGACTACCCACAGAATCCTTTAACATTAATTTAACTAAAAACAATTTTTTTTTAGTCTTTAAAATTAAGCCTTGTTAGGTTAGGTAGTATATAGAATGAGACTTCAAAAGGCAATTAAAAATTAAGAAATTAACGTATAATGAGGTAGGTATTAAAATATTCTATCGTTTAGAAATAAAAAAACGTTGTTTCTTCTTATGAGTGAGTGTTTTGTTCAGTGGATTTTTGTACTGAAAAAGTTGAACAAATTTAGTTAATAGGTATGTGTAAGAAGTTGTATGTAAATATTATGTATTTTTTAGTTCCCGGCAAGGCATACCTATTCCTTTGCCTTCATTACAGTGCGTTCTCCTTGTCAAATGCTTTCCAATCCTAAATTTTTGTTACACCTTGCCCCACTTTGCTTGGAACTTTGTAACTGTTGGAATCAACATAACCTTAAAGCAAACTAAAAGCAACTAAAAAGCAAAAAAGTAATTAAATTTTTTTTTTTAATTTTACATAAATTTTTTTACTCATGCCTATTAATTAATTATTAACAAATTCCTACTCCATTGTAGACAAGCAAACGCTCTTTTGTTTAGCAGTCCTCCACATTATAGGAGCTTTACCTAGTAATACGAGTTGTCCTCCCATAGATGTACGATCATCACGATTAGATGCAAAGTCAGCATCACTATCTGTGACTATGATTATTGGTACAAGTTAAATTTAATTTCAAAATTCTAGTATAGTACACATAACCTAATAATTTTAATAAACTTGACCAGTGATGCAAGCCGGGATTATTTTAGAAATGACTGAAAATGTTTACAGCATATGAAATGTTTTTCTAATAAAACTAATACCATTTTGATATGTCCCTCAGATCTACCAAATAATACAATATCATCTACATAAAGTAATAATACAACAATTTAAATGCATATGCACAATTACACCACTTATACTTTACAAAGCCTGAATTAATTAAAATTCTGTTAATTTCAAAGTACCAGACCCTACCAGATTGGTGAAGACCATACAATGCCCTTTTTAATTTTTAAACATAATCTTCTTTTCCCTTTATACAAAAACCGGGTGGTTGATTTAAGTAAATTTCTTCAGATAATGGGGCATACAGATAAGCAGATTTCACATCACATTGAAGATGAGACCATCTTTTACAAGACACAAGTAGAGAAAAAAAAAGCGAATTACACCTATATTTGCAACAGGGCTAAAGCAATCTTCATAAGATTCACCTTTTACTTGTTTGAACTCCTGAACACAAAGTCTCGCTTTATATCGAACAATCTCTCCTTGGTTATTTCTTTTAATGGTATAAACCCATCTGCAGCCCAATGGATTTGCATTTTCAGGTAGTGTCACCAGCTCCCAGACCCGTCTATTGTCGATAATTCCTAATTCATCTTTTATTGACTGTTCCCATTTATCTTTTTGAGTTGGTTTCATTGCCTGTTTATATGTTCTGGGAACCATGATCTCCCCTAGTCATGCATAACTACAAGTAATGAAAGAATCTGAACTAGGCAAAGTCAAATCACTATCATAATCCGAATTGTCTAAGTGACAATAGCTAGTCTGAGAATTCGAGACAATACCCTGATATGTATTACTTTCAGTGAAATCGAAAAGTTCTTTCTCATACAAAATATTATTTTTCTTACAATATGACTCCACATCATTATGTGATCTTAATCTATCCCTTTTACCGAGCTCGTAATTATATATATCAGTATGTGTCTCATCTGATCGAGGTATTGCTTCTCTCTCCCAAATAAGTCTTTAAACTTGGACTAGGAGTTTCAATATCACTAGGTTCTGACTCTAGAAAATCATCCGAAGATGGTTCAGTATACTTAGGAGGAGATTTAATATAATACCTGTCTGTACATTCTACCTCTGAACTGTCACTAGAATCATAACAATCTGATTCACCGTTATCTTTGGGATCCAGCACTGCTCTACTATTACTCTGCCCGCCAGGAAAAGATTCTCTAAAAGATACATTTATTGACTCTACTAGTTTGTTTTCATCAAGAAGCCATATACGATAACCTCTGGTTCTAAGCGCGTAACCCACAAACACACCCTTCTTTGCTTTCGCATCAAGTTTACTTCTGCGTTGTCTTGGAATTGACAAAAATACAGATTTTCCGAATGCTCTCATATGTTTTGCAGATGGGGAATTCCCACTATACAGTTAAAAAGGTGTTTTCTTTTGGTTTTTGTGGCATAACCTATTCCAAGTATAAGAAAAATACAATGCTGCCTCAGGCCAAAAGGTTTTATCTCAACCACTATCTTTAAGAATTGTACAAATACCATTTCTGATAGTCTGGTTAAAACGTTCTGCGATTGAATTTTGTTTCGGAGTAAATGTGTTCGTGAATTTGGGTTTAACTCCCATTTCTCTACAAAAACTTTTAAACTCGTCTTTATCAAACTCCTTACCATTATCACTTTTAATTCTTTTCACTTTCTTATTTACAAACCTCTCTGCTCTTGCTATGTGTTGTCGAAAAATTCTTTATACATCACTTTTTCTTTGAATGGGATACGCTACTACTCTCCTAGAAAAATTGTCAATTATACTCAAAAAATATCTTTCCCTATTTTTGCCTTCAGGCTTAGTAGGTCCCCAAACACCCATAACCAAGAGTTCTAAAGGTTCTTTAGTAGAAATTTGACCTAAAGATTTAAACGATACTCTTCTTTGTTTACAAATTTTACACACAACTGTTTCACAAAAAAAAATTTACCATGAAAATTTGGCAGGCCTCTAACACAATCATTTTACTTGTGTTTAAAATTAATTCAGGACAAACATGAGAAAAACGCCTATGCCATTTAAGCATCTCAATGTTTTCGGCATTTGAAGCTTCAAAATAAACCTTCTTAGGAACTTTGTTAGGGATTTTTGCATTGACGTAATAAACGCCATTATCCAATTTTGCTGAAAAAAGATATTGACCCTTTCTGAACACTTTCACTAAACCCCCTCCACCAGAGAACTCAGCCCCTTTAACATCAAGTTGAGGACCGGATATTAAATTTTTACGGAGTTCAGGACAATACATAACATTTGTGAACTTAAAAATTTGATGACTAATTTTTAACTTTACCGTCCCTATACTCTCAATTGGGTAAGTAATACCCTTTACAGCCACAGACATTTCTTCCTTTACAGGTTGGAATTCAGTAAATAGATTTATCTCTTACAATATGATGGGAAGGGGCAGAATCAAATACAAAAACATTTTTGCCTTGCTTGCTACTAGTGTAGCTGGCCTGGGTGAAAAGTGAAAAAGTACCTGATCTTTGTGAAGAACAGTTGGAGTCGAATTGTTCTCTTGAAGAATCTTTAGACTTCTTTACTTTGGTATTTAGGGGCCTTGGTGGCTCAGAGGTAAAAGTTTCGTCTAGAAAGCAAAAGGTTGCAGGTTCGATTCCCATCGGAGCACGGGGTGTCATTTCTCTTTGCTGGGAACAGTAGCGCATTCCTGTAATCCAGCTTGGAGGCAGGAAGCTGGTGTGGCTTTGGTGTGACACCATAACACAGAAGTGCGGGTTCAAAGCCTGACTCCTTCTTTGGGAAATTCCTAGTTTAGTCAACAGTGCAGCATAGCTAGTAACAAAGCCAATAGGATGCTTGGGTTTATAAATAAATCTATTTCAAACAAATCTAAGAAGGTTCTTCTGCCTTTAGAAGTTTGATAAGATCTCATTTAGAGTATGCTGTTCAGTTTTGGTCTCCTTATCTTAAGAAAGATATTAATTTATTGGAAAGGGTACAAAAGAGGGCTACAAGGTTAGTGAATGGATTTTCTAATTTAGACTATGATTCCAGACTTAGAATGCTTAACATGTATATCTTGAGCAAAGGAGAACCAGGGGGGACATGATTCAGTTGTTTAAATTTATCAAAATGAAAGATGTTATAGGGTTAAATTTTTGCACGGAAAGCAGGACAAGGGGTCATTGTTATTAAGCTGTTTAAAACTCAGGCTAACCTGGAAATTCCAAAAAATTACTATTTTAGCAGAGTAGTGGGAACTTGGAATAGTTTACCGGAAGAGGCGGTAAGGAGCAAGGGAGTAGATAGTTTTAAGAAGTCCATTGATCTTCATTGGGGTCTATAATTTGACTAGGACCAGCCCACTTGGGCCCAGAGCCTGTTGCTGGTCGTCAAATTTGTATTTGTATTTCTTTTCCATCTGTTGTGGTTAGGCTTCCGGTCCCTCTTAGATGAGCGATCTGTATCTATAGAAGATGAATCATCCTTTTTGTTTTTTCTTGGATCGGTGCATTTTCGTTGAGCATGTCCCCATCTTGAACAATTGTGGCACTGGATCCTCTTCTTCGTGTATTGGACCTCGGGAAGGATATTAGCAGCTCTATCCTGCTCCCTAAGAGCTAGGCGAGCTTCCTCTGCTATCAATTCCAGCAGCATCTTTCTGTACGTAAATTCCTCGTCGCTCCACCTTAGGATTGGCTTGAACAATCGCGTCCATCTCGTCCGGAAGGTATCTAAGTAGTTGGAAAGTCATGTAGATTTCAGGAATCGGTTGCTTTACGGCCTTCATTTGTTGGTAGCTATCTTGAAGATTCCAATGCTCAGGATCAAACAGCTGATATATTTTGAGTTTACATGAATAAGGACGCTGGAAATGTTCCAAATCATTTCTCAGTGCTTGCACAAAAAGGGTTGCTGGGAACCAAGCTCTCAGATATTCTTTCCCATTAACGATAAGAATGTGAAAGAAATCACATTCATATGTTACGAATACCTTTTCTTTGTCCGGCTGCAAGTTTGAACTGGTTGTGAAATATCCGTAACTTGAAGCCATAAAGAATCTTTGACACAGATATAACACAAGGACCACCTAAAACCGACAGAAATGTGGAATGGTTCTGTTCGGGAGAAAAGAATACAAAATTCATATTTGAATACTAAATAACAATTTATTCAACATAAATAAAGTGTAAAACAGGAAAAATCATTTTGACATTTAAAATTTAAACTCAATTTCCCCCCAACACATTATTCAGTAAAAATACCCCAATACATATTCCAAAACGATTGGATTCGATTCACAACATTCTTTTCTTAAAATGTTCAAAACTTCACGACTTTAAATAAATGTCCTCATTTCAAAAAGGTGTCACACCGTAGAAAGTTCCTGAACAAACTATTTAAAAGTTCATCATACCAGGATACAGTCTAGCAGAAAAACACAGGCACACGACAAAGACTTGAAGGCTACTGACTTAACACACCTGCTCGCACTTAGGCTGACAGCAGGTTCGGAAGGGTTGAAATCCCACTTGTTCCTTGTCCCGGACGGCAGGCAAAGGATGGCTACTTAAAACCAACAGTAACCGGGCAACTGTAGAGAACATCTCATTATATGTTGAACTCCCGGTCCTGTTCATTGCCAATCTCCAAAATAACACAACCTACACTTCATTATTATTTAAAAATACCTTCATCTTCCAAAATTGAAGTTTTAAAAACCTACCCACTCTTTTAGCAAGGCAGTCGACTCTAATCAATCACATTTTTACTTTGAGAAAAATCCACGTCCTCTGCGTGGCCAAATCAATAAAGGGCTCGTAGCCCACATGGCGCACTTTCAGCACCAAAACGATCCACCGTCTCGTTGCAGCTACGGAATCAAATCATAAGAGAATCATAAGAGAAGGATTGATTGATTTGCACGGTATTTATTCAGTTACCGTTAACTGACAGCTGACGTTATACGCATCAAAATTTGCATGCAATGTTTGACACAGACAACTCAACTCGGTTATCTTCTTAACTGTTAAATTTCTTAAAACTTTTTAAAAGTCTGTTTATGCAATGCATCCAGCAAAAAACTACTCAACCTATTTGTCGATTGCGTCACGTCACCTGCCGGGTGAACACATGTGAATCAGTTGGGTTTTTACGCACTATACACATATGGGGGTTCGTCTGCTGGTTAGATTTTTGGGAAATACTTTTAACAGTTTAAATATACAAATGGTAAGTCCTTAATTTTTATTTTTCATTATCTTTATATGGAATTGCTTCAGAACTAATTTAAAAAATAAAGGCTTATGCCAACAGTTTCTCACTCCAGATTTAAAATTAGAATGATTTATCCTTGACTATGATTGCTGAAACTGCTTAAAGAGCGGTATTGTAGATCCAATGGCAGTGGATGGTTTTCGCAATTGCGTGAACACCGCATTCGACATTGCACGCAATCAAGTACCCCAATTCTACCTATTTCTTGGTTTATCGGTTAAAATACCGAGAGACCAAGACTAGAATAGACTTCGGTTGTAATACCGCAAAAAACACAATGTCTAAAATATAATGGCGGACAGCAGAATATAAAAGTTGCTTTCCTAGTTTTTTTCTCAAGTTCAAACATTCTCCAACTTTAGTAAAGGCACTTTATGTCGTATCGAAACGCATACCACGTACGAGCTCAGTAAGTTCCCATTTATCTAACTGGTTATCGTACAGCAGCATTTGCCATAGCATTTCCAGTGCCTGACTAACTTACTAGAACCCAGAAGTAAATCATCAATGCTTGTGGTCCTGATACTAATACTGGCATGAAACCCGCCGATCCTCCTTCATTTTCCCAATATATTTCGCATAAGTGTTTCGTTCCAGTGAACTATCAAAGGAAGTCATAGATTTAAACGACTATTGTAAGTTAACGGCCGATTCAGAACGAATAATTTGCCTTTACCGTGGACAAATAAGCCTTTAAAAATATCTGTATAATCACAAAAAAAAGTTAGAATTACAGAACAAGCATAAAGTGGAATAAACAGCCTAAAATTGTAAGTCTGTCTGCAATTTCAAGAAAATATCTATTTTTTTCATCATGAAATCAGCTCTAACAGAGTGGACATCCAACAGTTCAAATTAACTATCATAAGAAAAGAATTAGGCTCACGCCGGTTGTTGGCTACATAATTCAATGTAGCAAGCTAATCACGGCAGTTATACTACCTATATTTTTAAAAAATATATATCAGATTGAATGCAATTGTTTATTTTATTTCCAATAGGCATGTAACAGAGTGGACAATTCAAAACATAGAAAATCTAGGGACATGGATAAATAATAGTGTTCTTTGGGGAATTTTTTTTTCATTTGAATAATAATCTGCAGAAATGGTGTCAGAAGCATCTTTTGTGCAGTGTAGTGTAATTTATTTTGTTGTTACATTTCAGTTTAATTTTTAATCACATTTAAAATTCTACCAATTTGAAGCTGAGACATGTCATTTTCTCCTTCTTCTGACAAAGATAATTTTTTTTGTGTCATTTCTAAATGGATTATACCTAATCAATTGATACTTGATGGCACAAAATTAAATGGAGAACCAATAAAAATACACTCAATGGGTGGTAGTTATTAGAATTGATTTTAAAAAATTCTGAAGTCTCGGACATGATTTGTACCATTTTCGTCGGAATGACCCAAATACAGATTTTCAGGTGAGATGATTTTAATTTGCTCTAGCAAGAAGTCATGTGGGTGGCTGATTTTTGGGATTTTTTTTTTCCAATTAGCCAAGAGGAAACCCATGCTTTTAGTGTTAGGTTTTTGTTCCGATGTATTATTTGCAGTGTAGCATTTGGTGCTGTTTGCACAATGCAGGTCTGTAGATTGCATATTTTGAACTTAAACATTTTCTTCATAGTTTGTAGTTAAATTTTTTGGTCTTTTGACCACTCTTGAATCCCCCAAAGCTGATGAGCTCTGGATTCAACCTTTCTTAATTCACTTCTCTTAATTTTGCCTCTTTTAATTTCATGTTTGTTAGTGTTAATTGTTTGTTTTATTGTATACTTGGCTTATTAGTTTAGCTGCTTTGAGCATCTATAGGCTATTGATGTGGTCTTTTCGTCTTTCTTCATATAATTTATATCACTTTGATTGACAATAGAAAATCGCTACATATCTGAATGCACCATATAGCAATTAGTGGTGAAAAGAGAGGATACTACATCTTTAATATCATCAGCAGTTGCTACAATGCCTTCAACTTCATACCTGTGTAAGACACTTTACCTTTTGGATCTGGGCTGTTCATATAGAAATTTTTCTTTCGACCCAGGTAGTACGACAGTTGAACCACAGATTTCTTTTCCAATGAAAAGAGAAGGTATAAACTTTCGTACCAGACGTATGAAACCTTGAAAAAATCCCCGGCTCCAAAGGGTTCGAGTGAAAATTTCAACCCCATCCTCTAAAAAAAAAGACTTATGGTACAACATGTGGTACCGCCCGGTTCCTAAAGGTTAAGTTCATCATAATTCTTTCTTTACTTAAACTGCTCTTCAAGTCAGGTAATTTTAAGTGTGTGTTGTCTTGTTTTCGGATTTCTAAAATCAGTTTTAGTAGTGTGGTATTTTTTATCATGTAAGTTTTTATCATACTTGCTATATCTAGGATAGGTTAGTTGGTGAGATACACTTTTTAATCAATTCAAGAAAATAAAATGTGTAATATCAATTATAAAGCTAATTTGTAATAAAGTAGCCAAATTATTTTCACAAGCACAGATTTTTGTTTACCCAATATAATGGCATACAATATGAAACAAAATGCTAGGGTTTACTTAATTTTAATGATTAAGGGGGAAAATGTGCAGTAAAATAATTCTAATAAATTCAAACATCTTTAGCAATTCTCTTCCCCAAAATAAAAATATGCATTTTATTGATTATATTCTTAATTTATGGTTTGTTTACTAGCAAAAATTGTTCTTATTAGACTTCTCAAAATTTTATCCTGCTCATTCATTTCATAATACAGACTGGTCCGATTTTTTCATAGCTCTTTATCTTGATTTTATTTTTTTAATCTAATCTATTTTTTGTTTAGAAAATAATAAAAAGGATCGTCCGTACAACCAGCGATCAAGAGGTAGAAAAGGACGAGGGTATGTCAAGGAATGGAACTTACGACGAAGAGGTTTGTTTGTATTGGATATTTTCTGCAATTTTAAACATTTTAATGCTATAATAATGTTTTATTATTATTTTTACAATTTAATTTAGTTGTAAGCTGTAAAAAATTATAGTTTACAGTAATGTTTAATGTCCTACTTTCGAATCATAGCTGATGTAGATTCCCCTATCATGAACAGAGCCATGTGTTTCTTGTGAAACTTGCTGTAAAATTTTAATTATTTACTAATAGTGCTGTATGAAACTGTCTTTGGTATTCAACCTTTTTAGGATCATTGGTTGCTGATTGATATAGTGCAATATTGATTAGATTTTTCATAGTATATACGTCTCAGTCTCTGATACTTAAAAGAGTTAAACTTACTGAATTAAGAATAAGATACAACCAAGCAATAATTTGTAGGTTTAATTCTAGATTGCAATCTAGATCTGAAATTACTTAAAATAAAAAGATGTTAAGATTAATTTTATTATTGTTATTACTTCATTTTACGTAGTAAAGAATAAGTATTGTGATCGCGAAAAAAATTTTACTAAAAATTTTGGCCTAAAATTATGTTTGCTTACCCCCAAATGAATGTAGAGAATTTTTTTCAACCCGTCAGCACATGCATATATACCTACAAACATATAAACAGGCAAAACATCTTTTTCGACCATCCCCGAATTAATTTCGATAAGTTTTCCCGTGACGTCTGTATGTATGTACGCATGTATGTGCATATGTATCTAACTCCCACAACTCCAAAAGGGTATGCCACAGAAAGTTCTTGTTTGGCATGTAGACTCTGAGGGGGGCTAGTTGTGCACCTCCTCTTGTGGTTGCATTCAAATGTTCCCAAGGGATTCTTTCATCCCTTTTTGGGGTAAGTCTTAATTTCAATGCAGACTCAAGTTATGTTATGATTTCGCAACTACGTAGCGATATCGACAAGCTTTTGGTTGCCTAATGCTTGCCACCAACTTGGCAAATAATTTGTGGAAAAAATGGTTTTATCAAATTTGAGTTTAATTAAGTGCTATTGGCGATGTTTTGCAAATAATTCACTGATGGATGTTAAAATCGGTGATATTTAGGTGATAAAGCACTCTAAAACTTTGTTGTATTGATTTGCAGCGAACTAGGGATGTTAAATGTTCTTACACACTGTAAGTCACTATTTTAACACATAAGGCATCTATTATAAAATTTAAACCTAAAAAGAAGTAGTGTATAGTTCACACCAGAATTTTTTTTTTAAATAATAATTGTTCTAGAAACAGCCATCAATATGATTGAAAAAAGATGTCATTTTGGGAAAAAAATTTTTCTCTTACTTTCAACGCTAAATACATAAGATTCAAATTTAAAAGCTCAAAATAATTTCTAATAGTTCACATCTTGATTTTTTTTCTTTGCATTTTTGGCTTCTTTATTATGTGTCTCCTTAACGGTAAGTGGCATGCCTAATTTTAGCTCTTTGTTTTGCAGCAAATTATTAGCAGTTGCTTTTGGCTTATGATATTTCTTATTTTTTTCTCAATAGTACAGCAGCCATTACTTTTACTTGTTTTCTTCAATAATCGTCACAACTCAAGGATACAATGTATTTTCGTACTTCATCTCACACACACCATTCACCGGCTATTATCTCTCTTTTTTTCTTGTTCCTTGAAATACTTAACTAAACAAAACCCCCACAGTTTGTCCATTTCTAGTTCTTAAATGGTTATTGTCAATGTGCGGATCTTCAAAAAATAGTTTTGATAAATTTTGCTTTTTCTAACATATTTCAATACCATCAAGAGTGACTTCTATTTATAAATCTGTAATATCCACATGACTTTTCTCATACCCCTTTTACAGCGCATCTTTTCTGCAGAGTTCAGTGGCATTTTAATGCAGAATAAAATATATTTCACCTGTAAGAGATAAATATTTTTATATGTGTTTTTTCCAAAACATAATTTAAAACTTTAAAGCATAACAGAAGTCATTTTTGAATAATTTATAGTAAATTCCCTCCTAAATATTCTGAATGCAGTGATATTATTTAGAGAGAATTAATATCTTAAAAGAAACATGAAATTTATAATCAAGGTGTATTTGTAACCTTATCAACAAAGAGATTTTAAGAAATATGATTTAAATCAAGTAAATACAGTACATTTAAAAGAATTCTTGAATAATTTACTTCTGCTGACCACATAGGTTTATTTCACAATTTACTTTCTTTATAAACACAAGTATTTAAGTTCTATTTAAGTAACTTACATTACCTGCATATTTTGGTAACTTGCGTTACACGTTTTGATTGTAGCGCAAAAAATTAAATAAACAATATTTTTTTAAAAATTAAACTTTGCTTAATACGCACTTATAAGATAGAAAATATAGCATTGTTAACATTGCATTGCCCTTTCTTTATGCACATCAAGAACTTTAACATGTTTTTGGTAACTTACGTTACATAGAACAGTGCAATTTTGAAGTTTACATAAATCACTTAATTTAAGTGAAAACATTCATTTTAGCAATTCACAATATTGAAGTAAAGGGTAATAATCAATATTCTTCCTTTAAAACAGTTATCTAAAGAAAAAAATTGAAACTTACCAACTTTTAAAGTTTGATCATTTGCTTTACCAAAAGTTATATATTCCATTTCCAATTTCAAAGTGCTGCTAAAACTAAAAATACTACATTCTTGACAAAAAAATTGGTATAAATAATAAACTTCTAACATTTTTAAACCAAAAAATATACATTTTTAAAGCAAAACGGACGCATTGCTGTGATTTGATTTTTCCAATGCTTTTCCACACATGCGTGGAATTGTCCATTTATTAAATGCAAGGATTTGACAGCTGGTAGGTTGAAAATGGAATTCCATTTAGTGGGCTTCTGTGTACGATATTCCATACGGCATAAAGTGTATCAATACGGTTAATAGTTGAAATAAAATTTGAAAAAAAAAATTATGGAAACTGTTGTTCACTTTTCCCCCTGCATATGATAAAAATATTTTCTTTTTTCAAAAATTTCATCTTTCCTAAATGGAAAATTTAAAGAAACAGTTCTGTTCACAGTAATCAAAAGGAAATAAATAAATTAGTAAATGATCTTTTCCTGTTTTTCTTTTTGAATTTTAACACGGAATAGTTTAATTATTAAAAGCTTATTTTAAAAAAATGGTTTTGTGCAATAATGTTTCCAAAATATGCATCTTCAATAAGTACAATAATTTGGCCAACTAAGAAACATGGCTATTAAAACTTTTTACTTGAATAAAAATGCTTTCATTGAGAAATAATCACTTTTTCTTCATTTATTACTCCTCTTTGTAAGTCATCTTATTTTCCCTACTTCACATTTGCAAACAAAAAAACATTTCAATTGTTTATCTTTGTATGCCATATAAGCACATGTATCCTTGAAAAAACTTACCTGGGAAACAAGGGCAAGAAGATACTTCGAAAACATTTTTGAAATTTAAAGTAATAATGCAGTATTCTGTTACAAAGTAAAGCTTTGTTCCTTGAATGAAACTGCTTTATATCTTACAATTTATTTCTTCGAACCAGTCCAGTATCTTAAAAGTTTTATTTTAACTCTTTATGCCCCAACGGGACTCAGAAGTCCTGCTCATATTAATTTAGTGTTATGAATCCTAAATGGCTGGAATTCATGCTGAAGCTTTTGAGTACCACTCCTTGTACTTTGCTGAGAGACCGACAGATGGTACCTGCGGTCGGAAACAGTTTTTTTTGGGGGTCTTAAGGCATAAGGGGTCTTAGACCCCCAAAACTTTCAAAATTTTTATAGTTGGTAAAAATCCTTTTTGATGTATTTTCAACTCAAAAAAAAAATATATATATAAAAGTTCATTGTTAAATTAATTTTGGACCTAAAGGGTTAAATGGTATTTATTGGATTACACAAAAAATAAAAGGCCTTGTTGAAACCTCAGGAGTATAACTTCAGATCTTGAACATAGCGAAATAGATCTTGCAGTAAGCAACTCATATCGCACCCTTGCTACAAAAGTGCCACAACTCAAAAAACTATGTTTTTCAGGAATTGCAAAAAACTGTTCCCGGGCTGACTGGGCACATTTTAGTATTTTTGAATTTGTCAATATGAAGACCGATACATCTCTAACTATGATCGTTAGTTAGGCACGTTACTCTATGACGGCTGGATGACAACTCAAGATGTAGCATTTCAGTGGAAGGGGTCCTATGCATCTTGGATAACAACAAAACGCCATAACTGCCCTCTGGCAGCTGATTTTTCAATGCAACTTCTGGCACTTTTGAAGATTGGTAGAGACGTGTAAACTACGTCTAATGACGGTCATAACTCAAAAATTACAATTTTTGAGTTGTGGCACTTTTGTAGCAAGGGTGCAATATCCTAGATTTTTAGGAAAGGCAACTTTTCAATGCACTTGCATAGGTAAAACCTTATGTGAGTTCATAATTTTTTACAATTGTATGCCCCCTTTGTATAAAAAAAACTAATGACCATCCTTTTTTAAAAGTTGTGTAAATTGTGTTTTATCCATTACAAAATATACTAGGGATGCACCGATTAATCGGCCACTTTGCCGATTATTAATAATCGGCAAAATTGGGCCGATTCATCGACTGAAAAAATATTTTTAAATATTCTTCTTTGAAGTATACATTTACTAAGAAACTATGATGAATATTTTTTTAAGAGTACTAATAGCCCTCACAGTTGATATTAAGTTTTTAATAAATTAATTCTCCTACTTTGAATAAACATACACATTGACAATGTTGCAACATTTTTCATGTGGCTGTAGTTTTCTCCTTAGCACAGTGCTTTTAGATAACCTCTAATTTGCACAAAAAATAAAAGTCTTGAATTAAATTGCCATACTAATTTTTAAAAATTTTAATTAAAATTACTCCGAAATTGAAGTGCTCCCCATAGGCACCCTCCTCCTTTTTTTGAATTTTTTGTCCAATTAACATAATTAACGATGTATTAATGTAATATTATTGACAAAAATATGAAAATTGGTTCTTAGAAATTTGATAAAATATTGAAATTATTTTGTGAAAATTAGGAAAATGGAAAATAATCTTCTCTCAGAAATAAATTACTTACTATTTCTAAACTCGGAATTGTGTACGAGAGAAAGAACAGGGATTGTAAAATGGGTAGTATTAAAAATAAACATCCTTATCTTTAATCGGCTCAGCCGATTAATTGGCCGATTATCAACAGCCGGGTAATCGGCCAATTTGCTTATCGGTGCATCCCTAAAATATACATTTCAATTCAAGACGTCCCACATTTCCAACTTTTGTAGTTAGTAGCACCTATTGCTGTGTGTCAATAGCTGTGCAATATTGCCCCTGAATCAGAGGTAGTTTTAAAAAAGTGACATAGATCTTTACCTTCTTTTTTTTGCTATGTCAGGTAAGGCAATTGCTGAAGAAGTAAAATTTTCAGTGTTGCTGTGTCAGGCATAAATGAAATTAAAGCTTCATGTTGAATGAAATGTGTTTTTTTTTTTTTTAATTTATCATTGCAAATGTATGTTCTTCAAAATTCCAACTTAGAATTTAACGTCAATAGTATCTTATTAGTTTTAAATTGCTTTAGATAATATTAGACCATTTTTAAATAAAAGGGTTATCACAGTGCATTAATTTTCAGTACAACAGTATTTCTTTGAACTATAAAAATGTTGATTTTTTTTTTTTTTTATCCATTCCTAGATTTCCTTTTCTGATTTTATTTGAGCGAAAAAGCATCATAGAGGGCTGCTTTAAACTTATATTTGTGCTATGCTTTATTGGTGGTTCAGACAATTAGAAATTAGTGATTATGATATTGAGAATGAGATTTTTGATGGTCGACTAAAAACGTTTCAACTCTTTTCACTCGATTTTCTTTTCTCTATAGTGTCACTGTACTAGTAATGTTTTTTTAATGATCTATTTAATGAAATGAATTATTCCTTTCCTCTCTTTTTTTTAAACTCTATAGTAGTTATTTGACCTTTTGTATGCTAATCAATGTCTGATCACTTCAGTATAAGAAGTACAGCAATGAGAATCTCAAATACAAGTTAGAACAAGTTTGTGTGAGACAGTGCCTAACATGCAAATTGTTGCCGCTCTGAGAGTCGAGTGCAAAGGGTTGAGATGTGTATAATTTGGGGGCATTGATGAGACTCCTGCCATACTAACTTAGAACTTGCAATCTTAAGTATTAACTCAACAAGGAACTTCATTATACCTCAAAGCTAAGAATGTTGTAAATGCATTGAAATTAGTGGCTGTACTAGATGAAAAGATGTGAAAAGATTTTCCAGATGCAAACAACTGCTTCTGAGACAAAAAGGATATCATTATTTGCATTTGCATTACAACTGTGCAAATACCCTTAAAACTAACTGTTGACTACTCTTGTCCTACATCTTTTACTTTTATTTAATAATTCCAGTATGGAGCATGAGTTAGATTGATATCTTTAAATTTGTAATGAATAACATTCTTTAGCTTTGTTTTCTTGCTTTTCAGCTTTTTCTCAGGATGATGCCTCATACGAAGTTAATGGATATGCTCAACCTCAAGATTTAGCATATTATTCTTCATTCTATCCTTGTTATTGGAGTGGATATGCAATGTCTGAGGAGGCTTTAAAAGATTCAGTGAAAAAGCAGATGTAAGTATTACGTATGATTTTTATTCTGCTATTTTCTGTTTCCAAAGTGGCTACTTAAGGATCATAGCCATTTAAAGACCTAGTAAAATACCTCAATATGGCATGCAGTGTTTCAAATGTAATCTCTCACAATGCAAAATTGCAGTATGAATTTGATTTAGCTGAGTGCCTGAGGCAACTAGGTACTCGAAGAATCTTTTCACAAGCCAGGCAGCCTGAAGGCTGATTTTTGTGTGAAATATATCCTGCTGGAAATCAAATTGTTGTTTCAAAATTTCCTTTAAAATTAGATATTTTCCTTATGTGTTAAGTTTTATTTTTTTTCTTGAATGTGTAAAAGTAAGTTATTGTACTGGTTTTTCATCTCTAAACATTTTATCCTTCTGTCTTTTTATTTTAAATTATTGTACTCTTCTGCTGTATGCACACAAAGACAATTAAAAGACTACTTAAGTCATAAATTTAGTTTGAATCTTAAAACATACTGATAATGCATGAATGTTTCAAAATATTTTGTTAAAAGCTGCATAATTAGCTTTCTATGTTTTAAGAAAAATGTGTCACTTTTACATTTAAATTGACAAGCAGGAGCATGATCTGTAAAAATAAATGAAAACTGGCTCTTTCAAGAAACATTATTTCAACTAAAAATATATCATGGATCGCTATAAATGTATGACCTATCTTCACAAACCATGCATTTGAGAACTAAATGTGGTTTAGTATTTTACATCAGATTTAAGGTTCTTGTAGTGAAAGTTTTCTAAAAAGTGGAACTACAAAACTACATAACAAAAAAAAAAAGAAAGAAAACAGTAAAATCTTCCACGGGCTTAAAAACTGCAGCACTCAATGTCTAGAGAATTATTCACTCTTATTTCTTAATTTATTATTTTTTAATGTAAAATATGGCTAATAATTTTTTTTTTGTCTTGTTTCATAATCAAAGTGAAAGTATAATAAATTACACAGTAACAATCACTACATCGCATTTTTTTGGCCATAACAGAAGAGCATAATGTGATTGAAACCTTGATATAACAGAGATTACAAAAAGTAACCATTCATTTAACATACAAATAAACAAAGTATATACCTACAAAGAATTTCGTTTATTATCATTTTGGGACAAATTTCTTAATTCAAACTACAGAAGAAAAAAACTTGTAATTATTCTTTTAAGCTAGAAAAATGTATTTAACTTATTTATATTTTATTTAGATGAAATAAATTTCAAAAGATGCAGCTTAGAACTGTAAGTTTAAAGGAGTAAAGAACATCAGTTTTGTTCATGTATTTAAAAAAAAAGAAGAAACACCATTCCCTGGGGGATACAATATTTTTGTTTCTGTGGTCTTAAATTTCAAGTAAGGTTTGATTTGCATTTATATTTTTTCAAAAGGCAATAAAATCTGTGAAGTATCCAAATAAGTGATACTACAAATGGCATAGTAATGAGGGGTTTCGGTATTAAAAATTGCTGTGAGTTTAAATAAGTACTTAGTCGGAGATTTGTTTATAATAAACTGTTTTCTAAAATCAGTTTGTTTTATTTGTAATATAATACCTATGTACTTATAATGTATATACATATATATATAAATAAATAAATATATATATATATATATATATATATATATATATATATATATATATATATATATATATATATATATATATATATATATATATATATATATATATAATATATATATGGGTCATTCCATGTGAAATCAACAAGCCTCAAAACTTGACCATCACCAATTTCGAAAAAAATGATAGGGTTGAATACGTCTATAAAGTGATACAAAAAAATGATAGTTAAATTTTTTTTCAGCTGTTAGTTTTTTGTAGGAGACCCCCTAAAAAACTCGGAAAATGGCAAAAGTCGAATTTTGGTACATACAAAGATTCAATTTTCTCAGCTAAAGTCTTTTGTTATATGTCATTTTAAAGCTCTTTAAACAAGCTTTCATATGATATATAATTTGATAAGGTTCTGTGATGTTAATATTTCAAGGTCACCGAAAGCATTATTTGACCTTGAATATCTCAAAAAGTGTATTTTTTAAAAATCTGAAAAAAATATATTTCTTACTTCCCAATGTAGTGTATATGTGGTAAAAATTTCAGAATGGGACAGCAATGGGATCTGGATGAAAAGGGACATAGACTTTTTACACTCTTACCTCTTTATTGCAATGCCTATGGCTCCTGAAGATATATAATACAGAAATATTGCAAACTGTGAAATGCTAGTTAAAAGTGACGGTTGGCACATTCCACTTCTTATTTTGAGAGGTTATAAATCATTCCTGTAGTGTTTCTCTTCAGGTCCACTTTCGAAAGCAAAAATTTATAAAACACACCATGGGATGTGGCAAAAAAATGCCACTCTGTTTAATCCCGAAATCTGATTCATGATAACTCATTTTAAAGAAATTCAATCTATTTCTGTACTGTGAGGCAGCTCCATCACAGAAGTAATAGATCAAACTTGGTTTGGTAGCATTATTCATTTTCAAGAGTCAACAATGAGAAAATTTATGAATATATATCTTGTTATAATTTCAGACTGCCTCACTCATGGCGCAGTAGCAGTTCACCTTTTGCTAGAGCCAGTCAGCAAAAATGATTTATAACAATCAAATCATGACACCACAACAGTTTAATTTTAATTTTAACCATGACAGTTGTTTGATTGGGCAAATGAGCATGTCAAATCAATAAATTTTCAATATTGCATAATTGAAGATTATTATAAACATGAAGAAGAGGCTCTGAAATCCAGAAAAATGACAGCAAGAACAATACCAGGCACTCAGAGTCTTCGTTGTTTCATGCCATTAAATAGGAATCAGATGCAAGTGATAACATATTCATTTTCCAACACTATAAGCATTGAACGTACTACAACTGTCAAGGGCAATCTTCATTGCTCAGAAATGGTTGGATGCTTGACCTGCAGGCATAATGGATATTGGTGGATAGGGTGCTACAGCTGAAGAAAATCAAAATGTAAAACTGCTGCATCCTCAGAGACCCTCAAGGTCTTTCTACTATCCTGACTTTGAAAATGTTTTCAATGTGCCTATAAGTGCTATTATTTCGAAAATAGACCCTATAAGAAACGCTACAGGAATGATTTATAACCTCTCAAAACAAGAACTAGAATATGCCAACCGTCACTTACAAACAGCATTTCACATTTTGCCATATTTCTATATTATATACCCAGGTAGCACAAAAAACCTTGAAACGTTTAATAAATGGTTTTAATCGGTTGTTACAACGTTAATAACCATTTTACAACCTTTAAAAAACGAAGTGTGCTACTTGGGTATCTTCAGGAACCATAGGCATTGCAGTAAAGTGGTAAGAGT
The DNA here is from genome assembly GCA_038373865.1 of Uloborus plumipes. Classification (NCBI taxonomy): domain Eukaryota; kingdom Metazoa; phylum Arthropoda; class Arachnida; order Araneae; family Uloboridae; genus Uloborus; species Uloborus plumipes. Next base: position 27,470 of record JAXGGA010008414.1, read on the forward strand.
GAAAAAGTCTATGTCTCTTTTCATCCTGATCCCATTGCTGTCCCATTCTGAAATTTTTACCACATATACACTACATTGGGAAGTAAGAAATATATTTTTTTCAGATTTTTAAAAAATACACTTTTTGAGATATTCAAGGTCAAATTATGCTTTCAGTGACCTTGAAATATTAACATCACAAAACCTTGTCAAATCATATATCATATGAAAGCTTGCTTAAAGAGCTTTAAAATGACATATAACAAAAGACTTTAGCTGCAATAGAAGCTGAGAAAATTGAATCTTTGTATGTACCAAATCTCGACTTTTTGCCATTTTTAGAGTTTTTTAGGGGGTCCCCCACAAAAAAACTAAGAGCTGAAAAAAATTTTAAAAATCATTTTTTTGTATCACTTTATAGACGTATTCAACCCTATGATTTTTTTGAAATTGGTGATGGTCAAGTGTTGAGGCTTGTTGATTTCACATGGAATGACCCATATATATATATATATAAAAATTTAAATATCGTAACTCTTTCAAAATTTGATTTTTTGAAAAACATTGAATAGACCCAAAATTCCTTTCGTAATTTGGAGATTTTTTCCTAAATAAACTATATGCTTATCTCTAACGGTTTAGAAATTAGCTATTGGTCCACGATTGGAGTGGACACCCTGTATATATATATATATATATATATATATATATATACAGATGGGTGACAAAATAATACGAACACCTATGAAATATCAAAAATTCTTTATTAATAGGGAGTTGGACCACCCTTTGACTGAATTACTGATTTAATACGACGTGGGATCGATGCATAAAGGTCATTGACAGCCTTTAAAGGAATATTAAGCCATTCCTTTTGTAAAGCGGCCTCTAATTCTGAAAGATGTGATGAAGGTGGGAATTGGGAACGAAGTTTAGACTCCAAATATTGCCACAAATGTTCAATAATATTTAAGACCGGAGACTGAGGGCGCCAGGCGAGATGCTCAACTTCATTATCATGCTTTTTGAACCATGTTTGGATGCACCTAGCGGTGTGGATATGGGCGTTGTAGTCTTGAAAAATCAGTCGCTCTCCAGGGAATACAGTCTGAACAAAAGGATGAACATGATCCGCTAGAACGCTTAGATAGCCATTAGATCAGATTCTCCCATGCAGACGTACTAGTGGCCCAAGACCACGCTAAGAACTCGCACCCCAAATAATAATGGAGCCATTTCCATGTTTCACAGTTGGTAAGAAGCATTCAGGATCAAGCGCTTCTTTGGGTGATCTTCAGACATAAACGCGTCCAGTGATCTGAAATAAGGTGAAGGATGATTCATCTGACCATATTACTTGCTGCCACTGTTGTGAGGACCAGCTTTTGTGGCCTCGACACCATTGACGGCGCTTGAAATCAGTGGTAGATGTCACCAAGGGTTTACGAATTGCCACTGTCCCATAAATGTTTGCTGCATGAAGTTCTCTTTGAACAGTTCTTGTTGAAACGGGGTCCTGAAGATGACTGTTCATGACTGATGTTATCTCGGATAACGATTGTTGTGTTTTCGAGCTACTATGCGCTTCAAGACACGTTTATCCCTATCATGAAGCTTTGACTTTCGGCCACTGTTTTGCGTTGATGACTTCGTCTTACCTTCTTTCATGTATACTGTCATAACGGCTGATACAGTACTTCTTGCAAACCCCAAAAGGTTTGCTGCTTCTATCACCAATGCTCCATTTAAACGCGCCCCAAGAATCATCCCTCTTTGGGATTCTGACAGGTCAGACATTTCACCTTATATAAGCTAGTTATAGATAAACTCATGCAACACAGGGGACTAATGTTGAGAGACTAATAGCTTCCTCTTCACGCTCACTAGCTGGAAGACTTCTGTTGCAGGTGGCGCGGCTGTACTGCAGGTGTGAAATAAGTCACACTTTTTCACAGGTGTTCGTATTATTTTGTCACCCATCTGTATATATTTTAAATAAATCGTTAGCTATGACGAACAACGGTATATTGTGCTAGCAATAAATTCTAAATGTTATTTTCACTTGCATTAGATTAAAAAAATCTTCTTATAATCTATTTAAATCATAATTCTTTGTCTTTCTTTTAGTGAGTATTATTTTAGTGAAGAAAACCTCCAAAAAGACTTTTTTATTCGAAGAAGAATGGATGCTGATGGCTATATACCAATTTCTTTAGTTGCAAGCTTTAACCGTGTGCAAGCATTGACTAAAGATATAACCAAAGTCCTTGAGGTATGTAGTAACTTTGAAGTAAAAAAAAAAGGGAAAATATGTCAGAAAAATTTTACAATAACTACTTATTCGAGTGCTAAGTTATCTTATTGCGGGACTCTCAAATTGTCCTCTTTTTTCTTCAAAGTTTTTTAGTTTGCTTTTTTAATATTTACCGTAAAGTCGGGTTTCTTGGACCCTAGGGGGTTACTTGAGCCCATTACAGTAAAATGATAAAATCTGGGTTTGGTACTTACTAATTGAAGACTTGCACGTAGTTCCTCGTTTTTCCGCTAGGTAGAAGCACTCTGCAGCCTCTAACGCTAGTACCAAACAGAGATTTTATCATTTTACTGTGGGCTCAAGTAACCCCCTTGTGGGTCCAAGTAACCTGACTTTACGGTAGTTCATTTAATAGTTCTTTCAATGATTCAAAAAGATCTTTTCCCACAATGATGAACAATTAATTATCGCATTGAAGCAGTGTAACATTCAATCTTTCTTCATCCTCCACATAAATTTAAATACTGAAATTATTAAGAAAAAATTAAGAATGCTTTTCTCTGGCTGCTTGAAATTGAAGGTCCTAAACACAAATGGGGGGGGGGGGGGTTAGGTTTTTTTAACACTTGAAAAAGTGGGCTATGACACCTTGACTATCCTCCTGGACCTTTGTTTGTTGAAAGGGGTCTCTTTGGCAAAAGGGGGAAGTCTTAACTAATATTGAAGCCCAATAAGAAGGCTGAGACTCTCCCTTGATCAATTATTTCTTAAAATTGTTTCCAAAATACATTTTTAGGATATCTTTGTTAGCCCTCGGAGACTGGATCCAAACCCCTAGACATTCCCCGTGGATCAGGGCTCGGGAGGAGAGGCAATAAGTGCAATAATATTCAAGCCAAAATAAGAGACTGGAGCTCTCTCCCAAAAATATATTAAAATTGAAGTCCCTAACATACATTTTTGGGTATCTTTGCCTGCTTTAAGGGAGTTCAGAATCCACTGGCCCTTCCCCTTAAATTCTTGCTTGTCATAGTCAAAATTATCTCCATTGGACCATGAATGTTTCAGTTAATGTCATATCCTTAGTGCTATTTATAATGAGAAAGACAAAAGAAATATTTTAATCATTTTTAACTTATCAATTTAATACTGTTTAGACATACATTTTTATTTCCGTTGGCATATGTGAAAAATAATTTCATATAAGTTTTTATGTCTAATACAACATACTCTACAGCAAGTGCAAGGTGATGGATACTATGGATATTAAATTTCTCAGTATTATTTCACACAAGATTTTTTGCTACGATTTTTGGTGCAGGAAACTTATTGAGGCTCTTCTCAGAAAGGCTCAGAAAATTTTATTTAGACTAGACAATGCCCACCTGAAAATACTTCTTCTCTTGGAGAGGAAAAAAAAATATTTTTTGTCTTGAGATTGTACACAGTATTATAAATTGCTGGCATTGATCATTACACATTATATATAATGTAACAAGCTATTATGTGCTCAAAAATACTGAAAATATTATTGATTAACTTTCAAGCATTTCAGCATAAATAATAGAGTTTTTATTGTGATGCTTAAAAAAATTATATCTTTGTAAAAATACACTGAAGTGACAAAAGTCATGGGATACCTCTTAATATCGTGTCGGCCCTCCTTTTGCCCGGCGAAGTGCAACAACTCGACGTGGCATGGACTCAACAAGTCGTTGGAAGTCTTCTGCAGGAATATTGAGCCATGCTGTCTCGATAGACGTCCATAATTGTGAAAGCGTTGATGGGGCAGGATTTTGGGCACGAACAGACCTCTCGATGGTGTCCCATAAATGCTCAATGGGATTCATGTCGGGCGATCTAGGTGGCCAAATCATTCGTTGGAATTGTCCAGAATTTTCTTCAAACCAATTGCGAACAGTTGTGGCCCGGTGACATGGCGCATTGTCATCCATAAAAATCCCATCGTTGTTTGGGTACATGAAGTCCATGAATGGCTGCAAGTGATCTCCAAGTAGCTGCACATAAGCATTTCCAGTCAATGTTCGGTCCAGTCGCACTAGAGGACCAAGTCCATGCCATGAAAAAACAGCCCACACCATTACGGAGCCACCACCAGCTTGAACAGTGCCTTGCTGACAGTTTGGGTCCATGGCTTCGTGGGGTCTGCGCCACACTCGAACCCTACCATCGGCTCTTACCAGCTGAAATCGTGACTCATCGGACCAGGCCACGGTTTTCCATTCATCTAGGGACCAACCGATATGCTCACGTGCCCACGAGAGTCGCTGCAAGCGATGTCGTTCTGTCAGTAAAGGCACTCGAGTCGGTCTTCTGCTGGAATAGCCCAAGAAATCCAAATTTCTCCGCACAGTTCTAGCAGACACGTCCATTGTACGGCCCACATTGATTTCTACGGTGATTTGACGCAGTGTTGCTTGTCTGTTAGAATTTACGACTCTTTGCAGACGTCGCCGGTCTCGATCTTTAAGTGCAGGCGGTCGACCACTGCGCTGTCCATGGTGGGATGTTATGCCTGAAATTTCATACTCTTGGCACACTCTTGACACAGTTGGGAATGTTGAATTCTCTAACGATTTCCGAAATGGCATGACCCATGCGTCTAGCTCCAACTAACATTCCGCTTTCAAAGTCTGTTAATTCACGTCGTGCGGTCATCATCACGTTAAAACCTCTTCACATGAATAACTTGAACAGAAATGAAAGCTCTGTAAAAGCACTGCGCATTTATACCTGTTCTATGCGATGCTACTGCCATCTGAAAATTTGCATATTGCTATCCCATGACTTTTGTCACTTCAGTGTATATCTTCTGATAACATTTTAAAAAGTTTTAACGAAGAAAATGTTCTTCATGTAACAGAAATTGCATTAAAATTGCCAAACTTTCTGCTTACAGCACTATTACAGTTGAAACAATTTAGTAGGCTATATGCTTTATCCCTTTTGGACTAGATATGATTAAAACATCCCCCAAAACACTGTTAATTCAAATAGCCAAGTAAGTTAAATACTATTGATAAAGTGAGATAAATGCAGAAGTTGATCCTTTCTGGCTCCATAGCTTATAAGGTTTGCATGGGAGAGAAGCATTGGGAAGTCACGTGATTGCCGCTCTAATTCCCTTAGTTCGGTCTCTATGCTTCAGTGAAAAGTTTTAATGAAAGGTTCAAGTATATTTTTTACATATGATAGACCAGAAAACAGGATATTAAGTTTTTTTGTTATACTTTATCAGCAAATGATATGCTAATTCAAACTCCTTTGCTTGTAAGTCAAACTGAATGTTACTGTGCAGTTGTAAGTTTTAAATCATAAAGTTAACATATGTTAGCCGTCTGTCTTAAGTTAATGTTCTGTCCTTTTTATTTCAAGTCTATTTCTGCTAGTGACAATTTAGAAATCAAAGACAATTCTCTTGTAAGAACAAGGAATGATCCACACCTTTGGCCGATTCATGATGCATTGTCAACAGACTTTCACCCAGAAGCTCCAGTTTTTATCCCTGGGAAGCCTTATGTATTGCCAGGTAATATATGTTGAATGCTAATATTCTACTAACAGTTGACATCAATATACAGGGATTTTATTTTTTATTGTGTTTAACAGATACACAATTTATCAGTTTTATCTGAGGAAAGTATGTATCAGTGAGCAAGGATCATTGTAATATAGTGGAATTAGAAAGCTTAAAAATATGATTATTGTGTTACTAATCATAAGCAATCATTTTACCTGTTCTGAAATCTAAATTACTGTTTTATGGCATAAATTATTCATGTGTAAGGTTGTCAGAGAGTTAAAAGTTTTTCATATGTAGTGCCCCATTCCATATATATATCTATATATTTATGTACATAATACAGCTGCTTATAGTTTCATCCACACTATTTAATGAAGACATGAAGATTGACTTTAAAATATTGGCAAGAGATGTAGGTATAGGAAATCAAAGTTAATTGTACTCAAAAGTATACACTAGTTTTTGATAAATGTATTATGGATGCGGTCCTATTCCTACCTGTGTAGAAACCTTTTACATAAGGGCTGCAACATTTTTGTTTAGCAAACATAAAAGGGTTGACCCTACAGAAAGTACAGCAATTAAAAGTATACTGTTTTGCTTTACATGAAATTTAGAAATTGCCTCTCATGGTATTTAGGAAGTCAGAAAAACCATTTCACTTCAAGAGTATTATTGGCAATCTTTGTGAATACCAGTGTAACATAAAGTTCAGATGACATTTAAGATTTTGTTGACCAAGTTTAAGCAAAAAAAGTTATTCAAAAATGTAAAATGAAAAGAGAAAATTTCTGCTTTTTATCTATCACGCACATAATCTTAGGCAAGAAATTTGATTTTTCATTTTCTGCAAGCTAAAACCATTTTGATATTGTAAGTGCTTGAAATAAGCAGTTACTAGATACATTTGCGACCAAAATTTTGATCTGACACCTAGAGTCGTGAGTGCCAACTTCGAGTCTTAAAGTTTTCTAGCGCGTTGAAACTTCTTTCCTGACTCATTTTGATTCAGACCCATGATTGGCCAGAAAGATTTGTAAAATAATTTTAAAATGCAATCAATATTGTTTTTTGAAAAAAGTCCCATTTGCTTATTTTCATTCATAGTATTGGCAGTGGCAATTTAGGAACTTATGCTGAAAATAAGTAAAGTGTAAAAGTCACTTAATTAACAAATCCTATTTTATTTATTTCAAATTTTACTAACAATAACATTTTTAAGTTAGAATCTCCTATTCAAAAAATCGCCCACATAAGTGGTAAGAAAGAGTTGCTTAAAAAATACTTTAACAGTTTAAGTGTCACCAAAAAATTATGGATCAGAATACACTTATATAGAAAGCGTATGATTATAACTTAACATATTGTACCTCATTAGAAGTCAGAATGTAGAGCATTTTGTTGTATCTCTTTTTTTTTTGTGAGAAATCGAAATAAATTTCTCTTTACTCAGGTACTGAAGTTTGTGCTGGAGGTGCTGTACAAACAGATCTATCACAAAAACCAAATGTATTGCAAATGAATGGCAGTAAAAAGGAAACAAGATGGAGAACTAAATCGTCTACAATGGAGGTAAAGACCTTATATTTGAAAATATTGAAGATTTTAGTATATTTGAATTATTTTATGGGCAAACTCTGAAACTTTCCAAAGAAGGAAATTATTTTACCCTGCATTTCTTGTCATAATTCATTAAATGATTGTTTTCATGCAATTGTATGAATGCTTGATCAAAGAATCAGGAAATCTCTGCTATCGGATTTCTTCCACCAAAGAAGATTTGCAGACACTCAAAAAAGTCACATGTTCCTCCTTTAGGTGATCTTTTTTTTTTTCATTGGATCGACCATTCAAACATTTTTAGAGTGCATTATTCTCTCTTGTAATATTATCACATTTTAAATTTTAACTTACAAGTAAATTCCAATCTTAGTTGTGTATAACAAGTTGCAAATAAAAGTTGTATAGAGTGATTCCGTACCAACTCACCTAACGGGGGTTTCACGACCGACTCGATTTTTCTTTAAATTTGGCACACAGGTTGATTATATAAAGGCATGAAAAAGTCCAAATTTTTAGGTTCCTGCTACACTTATTTTCTAAGATACATGCCCTCAAAGTTTGTCCGCCCGTCAAAATACTAAAAAAGTGATGTTATTTAATCATTTAAAATAATGAATAAAAAATTGTACTCATGCAATATAAAAGTGTTAGGTATCTATGGAAACTAGTTACTCCAGGCATTTCGGAAAAAAAATACTAGAACGTTCATACTGAAAATTGTTAGGTACAGGGCTCTTTGAAGTTGTCACCACAAAAACTTGATTTTGCCGATTTTGCTAAAATTGAGGAATTTATTCCAAAAAAAGAAGACATAACCAAAGGTTTACTCACTTTCTGGTAGTGTACAGATGTTTACTATAAATGGCTACACAATGCATAACTTGGGTTTCTAACTCCTTCTTGGAAATATTTAAGCTTAAAGATAAGCCATAAGGCAAAAACATGCGATTTTGGCCATCTTGGCAGCCATTTTTCTCATAAAGGGGGAGCAGTAGAAAGTTTAATTTTTTTTTAAACAAGCCACTGATATGTTAGCTATTCACAGGAGAAGAGTTTACTCTTGATTATTTCTTGCATGAAGAGATATCCTGCTGGGAGTAAATGCATGTTTTTCGCGACGACCATATGCTTTTGTTCCCACTCTCATGGGCTTAAAATTAATTAAACCAAAAAATAATGATATATTTATTAATAGCTGTATTATCTATCCAATATGTCATGAAATTTAATTTATTAAGTTATTGAAAAATAAATTAGATGTTTAATGAAAACAAGAAATAGAATTTCTCCAATGCTTGAGCATTATGAATTCATAATTATAAAGTACTAAACAATTTCTTGAAAAATCAATTAAAATAAAGGAGCTCTAAATATTTATCTCATAAGCAATACCTAATCTTGTGATAGGGATATTCCTGTTTTTAATGGCAGAATTTCTTGAATATCACATGAATATCAGGAAAATAAATGAGGCCTTTTCGTTTGATGATTTCGTTTCGTTTGATGTAGAATATTTAATGACAAATTTCATTTGATGGGCTACTTACTGAACATGGTGATAAAGAGTTATTAATTTCAGCATCGAATTCCATTTTACCTTGTTAACCGTTAAATATTCACAAAATAATTAAATAAATAATTTAATATGAAGCAAAACTTGAAGAATTAAAATTAGTACTTCTAATTTATTCCGACACTGATCTTTACAAAACTGACACGTGCTGTGTACTGGCAAGAACTGATAAGAATAAGTTTACTCACTAAAATACTAGTTCACTGATACCATGAAGCATACATTCTATTTTCTATAAAATAATACTGCAACAGAGAACAAGGGTATCCTCCTGCTTAGAGCCAATCAGGAACATCTCAATCACAATATTGGGTATTGCTTTCGAGATAAATATTCAGAGCTCCTGTATTTTAATTGATTTTTCAAGACATTCTTTAGTACCTTATAATTATAAATGCATAACGCTCAGTCATCGGAGAAATTCTAATTCTTGCTTTCATCAAATATCTAATTTATTGTTCAGTGTTTTAATAATTTAAATTTCATGAAATATTGGGTAGATTAGATAATACAGCTATTAATAAATGTATCATTATTTTTTGGTTTAATTAATTTTAAGTCCATGAGAGGGGGAACAAAAGCATATGGTCGTCGCGAAAAACATGCATATACTGTCAGCAGGATATCTCTTAATGCAAGAAATAACCAAGAGTAAAATCTTTTCCTGTGAATAGCTTACATATCAGTAGCTTTTTAACAAAAAAATTAAAGTTTACTGCTCCCCCTTCATGAGAAAAATGGCTGCCAAAATGGCCGAAATCGCATGTTTTGCCTTATGGCTTATCTTTAAACTTAAATATTTCCAAGAAAGGAGTGAGAAACCCAAGTTATGCATTGTGTAATCATTTATAGTAAACATCTGTACACTACCAGAAAATGAGTAAACCTTTGGTTATGTCTTCCTTTTTTGGAATAAATTCCTCAATTTTAGCAAAATCGGCAAAATCGAGTTTTTGTGATGACAACTTCAAAGAGCTCTGTACCTTAGCAATTTTAATTATGAACGTTCTAGTATTTTTTTTTTCTGAATGCCTGGAGTAACTAATTTCCATAGATACCTAACACTTTTATATTGCATGAGTACAATTTTTTATTCATTATTTTAAATGATTAAATAACATAACTTTTTTAGTATTTTGACGGGGCGGACAAACTTTGAGGGCATGTATCTTAAAAAAAAAGTGTAGCAGGAATCTAAAAATTTGGACTTTTCCATGCCTTTATATAATCAACCTGTGTGCTAAATTTAAAGAAAATCTGAGTCGGTCGTGCGACCAACTTTTCTTTTTTCAGGTGAGTTGGTATGGAATCACTCTATATAATAAGTTGTATGAAATAATCTTTTATAAAAAGTTCTTTATTTGTATTATACAGGATTAATTACAATTACAGATTTCTAATGTATTGTTAAGAATGACTTTGTATTTCACCAAAGCATTTGGGAAGATATGGTATTTCAGTTAGAAATGCGAAAAAATTGTTAAATGATGTTCCAATAGATGGCACTGTCAGAGTAACTTAATGCGGTCTTTTGTAAGGACAGCAGTGTAAACCATAAGACTGTCAGTGATCAGCGCATTTGGGAACTTTTTTTTTCACAAGACAAAATTCCATGTCCTCACTATACTTTTTGAAATATCAAGTCATTCTGACTAATAGTTTTTAAATAACAGCGAATTGAAATCATAACTTTAATTATATTCACCCTGTATTTTGTTAATGTATTGTCATATTGACCAGAGATGTAGGTATAGGAAATCAAAGTTAATTATACTCAAAAGTATGAACTAGTTTTTTATAAATATATTTTGCAATTGAATTGGCCAGTGGATAAAGGTGATATGTGACAATTTTTTATATTTCTAGAAAAAACTTTCAAAAAATATGTTCTGTTATTTTTTTTAAAGGATTTTTCTCAACGGGTAAAACAAAGTCATATTTTTAGTTACTAACCATTTTTGTGACTAAGGGGACATGATACTGATGGACTTATTAACAATCGTCCATGGTAAAAAGTAAATTTCAAAAATTATCCCACATCACCTCTATCCACTTGCCCCTTCAATTAAAAATGAATAAATTAGATGATAATCCAAATTCAATCACAGGCTTGGGTAAGTTGTTTCAGTTTTTCTCTTTTTTTTTTAAATGATTTTTGTACACAATATTGAACTGCTTTGCAAAATGCTCCTCTAAATCATCTCAAGATATTTTTCTAAATACTTCTCTAAGGTTGGCAACCGTGTATATGAGCGTAATTAAACACTTAAGCTGCTATTTGTACAAATTGTACTCAATTTTTTTTACACAGGAGTTTTTAACAATAATGCATCAGCACAAATTTTTTAACTTTTTAAGTTCTTCTGTTGATCGATACTAATTTTTGAATTCCTAGATATATTTAAATATTCTATTTAATATCAATGTGATACTTTTTTGGAAGAGTTGTTAGTTATTTAATTACATAAAATTTACTGAAAATGACATACTACTAGAACTCAAGATATGATATCAGTCAATTTTAGCTAAATATTCAAACCAATAACAAGACAAAACAAGTGAAACAGCATTTTTAAGACCAAAGCCCTTAAAGCTATGAGGGATCCACCAAACTAATATGTATCTAAAACCATGTAGCATTCATACTAAGAAAATTGAAACGGCTTACCAGAGGAAACTGACCAACAAGGGCATAGATAGCAGTAAGAAGGCCATTGATCTTTACTTTGGAATAATAAATTAACTATGACCAGCTTAGCTGGGCTCAGTGCCAATTGCTAGACGTTACTTTTGTGTCTGTATTTGCACTCTGTGTTTGGCTTTAACCTCTATTTAATTTCAAATAAGTCAGTATTATGAGAAAAACTTATTTTTTTCTAAGCAGAATATTGTTAAGACATATTGATAGTCTTAGGAAGATTGAAGGTATGAACTATCACATGGTATTTAGCATTTCAAAAAGTGGATCTTAATGGTTATTGCCACTAAATACCCTAGTTTCACATGATCAATTCATTCAAAAGGTATTTTTGCTGAAAGTTATGGCAACTGTTTCATTTAATTTCTACAAACATTAAATAACTCCTTAGCTAAATTTTATTGCAAAAATTTCATTTCTGTTTAGGAAAAAATTTTATTTTGTTGACATAGTTACTTTTTATTTTTTGTTTTAAGCCTGTCTTTTAGAATAATGAGATTTGTACAAAGTTTCTCAATTAAAAAAACAGTAGTAAATGTTTTCATCACAAAGCTAACACTTGTCACTTTCATATTAGGATCTTTAGTTTCCCTTTTCACAGCCACCAGCTGTTTTTGGGATAGAATTAGGTACGTCATTTCTTGTACTTGATTAAAATGCCTCCTGAGATTAAAAGATTATGGATGTAAGTTTTTTAATGTAAAAATTCCATTTTGTTTTTCTTGTCTTTTTTATAAATTGTTAAGAATGAAAGTATTTCTAACGCTGGAAGTGACCTCAGCAGCAAGGGGTACATTGATCTTCCAAATAGGACTTCTTTTAAATTTGTATTGGGGGCAGAGTTAGCAGATTGATTTTGTGATTCAAATCTCTTTTTTTCCTTCAGGGCATTAAAGAAGAAAACTCTAAAGCATCAGAAATGGATGAACTTGAGTTTAAATTTGATGAAGAACTGAATAATGAAACTTTAGATGGTCAAAAAGCTTCAAAAGCTGTCGAGTAAGGTTTATTATTTTCACCCAGTGATTATGTACAGTTCACTTGAAAATTTCATCTGTCTGAATAGATTATTAAACTCAATTAGTTTGCAGTACTCTGTACTTCTGTTCATCAACCTTGTCTTAAAAAAATTATATTCCGAAATCAGTACACTACAATTTTATTGAAAATTTTAGTAAATTTATCTTTGTATTTTTTTCATCAGTGATTATTTAAAGCCAAAGACCATCTCTTTATTACTAACATTGTCTACTTATAACTGTCATGAAAAAAAAAATCATGTTTTGTGTCTGATTATATCTATTATGCATTCTTTGTTAATGAAATTTTGGACATTGCATATGGTTTTCTTTTTTTCACTGACATATGAAAAGAAAAATGACTTCAAAGAAGATCAGTACAGCTTTATTTCAATGTGATACAGTAGAGCGTCACAAATCCGCCAATGTTCAAAATCCACATGTCGATTTTTTTACTGTTTAATGTTTTTTGCCTTTTTTTTCTTCATTCTAAGAATTTACTTTCCATACATTTTTGTCTAATTGCGATTATTTGCCCAACAACAATTGTTTTCAACACATAATTCACGCATAATACGTTTTGCCTTAATATGCACTATACTCATGCTCAGCCATGCAATTAAATAAAAATTTTGATTTAAAAAATTCATTTGCATTTTTGCTCAATATTGTTTATATTGTGTACTTCTGGAAAAATGATAAGAGATATCACTATTCAAAACCAGATGCTGAGATATGGCTGCAGAGTTACAGCAAAGCGCTAATATTTTGCGGAACACGTGGCATCGAAGATGCAAAAATGCAAAGAATTCAGCATGTGCCAAAGCATAAGCCAAATATGAATAATTTTGAACCATTAAATTAAAAGCAAATGCCTTTACTATTGAAAATAAGTACTAAGCATGTTCAAAAATTACTCTGTTCATTGGTTCTTGTTCTTTCAAGATGGTGGTTTCTCCACAAAAAAAATATTACTTTTTTATTTAAAAGTTAAAGTAACAGCTAAAACAGTTAGTTTTATTAAAATTTGCTTTAAATGATTTTAAAATAATCAAATGTTTTATGAAGTAATTCATGAATATTTTGAAGTTGTTATATATATATATATATATATATATATATATATATATATAAAATAACAGAATTGTAAGAAGAAAGACGAAGAGACAACACCAAAAGCCCATAGATGCGCAAAGCAGCTAAACTACAAAGCCAAGTATATAATAATACAAATAAAAATAATAATAATGAGATAGAAAATAGAAAATGGTACATTAGGAGAAGTGAAAGGAGAAAGGTTGAATCCAGAGCTCATCAGCCGTGGGGGATTCAAGAGTGGTCGAAAGACCAAAAAATTTAAAAATAAACTATAAAGAGGATGTTTAAGTTCAAAATATGCAGTCTACAGATCTTCATTGGGCAAAAAGCACCAATGTGAGCCTGCAAACCGTAGATTAGAACAAAAACCTAAAACTAAAAGCAGGGGTTTCGCCTCGACCGATTAGGAATAAAATTCCCAAAAATCAGCCACCCACAGTACGGTCCTACTGTGAAAATAAAAACATCTCACCTGAAAATCCGCGTGAAAAAACCAAAACCATATCCAGCAATATTGCTGGATATGGTCTGTTTCTTAATAGCCTGAAATTCACAATATCCTAAAATGAACCCTATCACTTCTCCCAAGTTATGTGGATTTTCGACCTTCCGCTGGAAATTATGCAAATAAAGCAAGCAGTTAGTAAACTGAAATCTCTGAGGTCCCCTCTTTCATCTATTGACTGTTCTCTTTACTATATAATGCCATGGGTTGTGTAATGAGTAAGGCACTGGGCTTAGAATCATAAGCTTCCATGTTTGAAGACTACCGGCACCAAACACTCAGAGTACAATCAGAGTATGCTTGTTCCATTAGTGAGTCTTAAAGGGATGTGGTCTGTCTCACCAGTTACTACTGGTGCAGAGTTTCTGGTGACTTCGCACTACAGAACTATACCCAAATTGTTGAGGTTGTGCTGCTCAGTTGAGGCCAAGGTTCCTTCTCAAATGGGAGCCTCATATTCTGAGCAGTTGCTCTTCCTTCTAACTTCTACTTCCTAAAGCATGGGTCTCCAAAATGGCATTAAGAACAGTAACAACAACAACCATGTTGTAGAATTCATTTGCTCTTTCACTATCTATTAAAACACTCTGAAAATCTTGTTTAGTATTATATTATTGAAGTTTACTTCTGAGCTAACAAATATTATAAAAATAAAAGTCTTGATATTAATTTGTTCTTTTACCTAATTTTAAGCTTTAAAGGCTTTTTCTTACTCTAAGATAAATAAAATTACATTTCTGTGAACCTTTTTAATAAAACTTATCTATTTTTCCTATACTTTAGTTTATGTCGATGTTGTAATTTTTTTTTTTTTGTTATAAAGCTATGTTTTTGCAATAGTTGTACAATTTCAAATAATGTTATTTGTTCTATTTTCTTGCATACATGAACTTGTGTTAAAATTTTTTAGGAATTCAAAGCCAGAGTATGAGTTAAGCGATCAAGATATCAATAAACTAATCATCGTCACACAGAGTAGTAATCGTAAGCATGATCGTAGCAATAAACATAATTGGACTCCTTACATAATGAGTCAAGAAATGGCATCAACAATTAATGATGGTCTTCATTATTATGAACAGGATTTGATTGGCAGATATGTATCTGATGTTAGTATGTTTTTATTTAATTTTTCTACTTAAATTCACAAAGTCCTTACTGTAGAGTTTTGTATTCATTTTTTGTTACATTTTTTCATGTCAGTCCATGACCTTTCTGTTAATAATGTAAAATTAAATATGAATGTTGAAAACTAACAAGTTTAAGTGCAGCAAGAGTATAATACTTGCTACCATTTAGTAGGGGACGAATAAAATGCAATTTATTTTATAAAATATATAATTTTAGGTGTTATAATTGGTCTAAAAATTTATTAAGCCCATTTAGATGGCCATAGAATGTTGGCCAAGGAAATTTGAAATGATTTGCGAAATCTGATTATGGAAAAGTTTGACTAAGTAGTTATTTAACCCCCCTGACGGTTTTGGAAGTCTTATCACGTCCATTTAACATGTAATTCTGGAACTTCCGAACCGCCAGGGGGTTAAATACTGGAATTGTTTCATTAATTTTGGGCTTTCTTAAAATTTTAGAGACTATAAATTAGTTGAATTATTGAATGTGCTAGCCTTATGATTGCTTTGCACTCATATTTGGACATCATTCTTGCATTTTTGTGATTTTCGTAAACTTGAGCAAACTTTCTATTAGATGAGATAGTGGTGTAGTCAAAAAAGTTTTACTGATGCTTAATCTCCAAAAGTTGCATCACCCAGTATGATATAGTTACCTGTATGTTTTTTATCTTGAATGTAAACCATCTTCAGATCATTTCAAATGTTGCAAGGACAGAAACATAAAAGGTGTTTTTTTTTTTTCAAAATACTTAACTGAAAGTTCCTCTGATACAAAACATCCTTAAAATAATACACAAATTTTCTTTTTGTCCATCAGATTTTAATATAACAGCAGAATTAGCAAGTGCGTCTTTGTTCCAAGCTTTCTATATAATAGATATGTGTGTTCATTGCACTGCCTATGACATGAGGACTTAGAAGAATACAATTTACAGTTGTAGAAAAGTATCTTTATTAGGTCTTCAAAAAATATTTGCAGACAAAAAATATAAAATTAAAGCATTACATTAATATTAAGGCTTTTAAATACTAGCCTCAGAAATTAATTATTTAAATTAAAAGAAAAAAAAGTGGATCAATAATCAAACAAATCCTCAAGAAAAATAAGACTGCTGTGCTTGACAAGAAAGTGAAGAACCGGTAAAGAAAAATCATTTTGGAATGCAAATGAAATTACTGAAGAAAATCTATCCAAAAAGAGCTTTCCATTATTGTTTCCAATAACTAAATGTATTATTTATTAGTTTGAAAATTTCATAGTAATCTGAACATTGATTGCAGATATTTTAATTAAGATTTCTGAGAGTAAAGGCTGTTTGTTAATTTCTCAAAATTTGATGCAGTTCATTAGAACCTCAAAACAATTTGTTCTATAGACAACCGTTTGCTCTGTTTTCTTTTCCTTTCTACCTCTTTAGTTAACTAGTCAGCCATTTGGGTATAATGCACACCATACCAACTATAAAGTAACAAAACAGTAATTAAACATATTATCCTGATTTTGACAATTT
Source organism: Uloborus plumipes (assembly GCA_038373865.1). Lineage (NCBI taxonomy): Eukaryota > Metazoa > Arthropoda > Arachnida > Araneae > Uloboridae > Uloborus > Uloborus plumipes. The sequence continues at coordinate 44,350 of JAXGGA010008414.1, forward strand.
TGCTGTTGCATGTTTGAGAGGTCATTTAACCCATTCCTTAAAGAATATTTCATTGAATGCTAGGTATGAAGAAACTTATTAGAAAGAATTATGTTATAAAAATACATTCGTAAAATGTTAAAAGTTAAAGAAACTACATGCAGAATAAGTTACTTCTAATATTTCCGAGATAACACAGAAATGTTAAAAAATTGTGCGGAAACTGTTATGAAGGCAAATGTACCTCTGTTCTAAAAAAGAAAAATACAGTGAACTCTCACTTTTTCACCGCCTCATTTATGCACCTTTTTCAGTTATATGACTGTTTCATTGGTCCCAGTTCATTCCATAGTAAAATAATCATAAATTCATTCACTTTTGCATCGCTCTAAAGTTTAATATTTCACTTATACACGAATTTTTTCTTTAAAAATTAATATTTTTCTCCACTTTTTTTCGCATTTGTTGCTCTCGTCAGAGGTATTGTTTGAGCATCAATTAGATTTGGGAGTCTGGTATATCTTATCTGTTTTTCTGTTTAACACCCCCTGCTCAGAATCCGTGCATGCAATGGAGAGAGAAACAATTCACATCTTCTTTCAGCTCCATGAATGAAAAGGGTTGGTTTGTTTTGGGACAACCTTAGTAGAATTTGAAGTGGGCCGGGTGTGTGCAACTCTCCCTTGAGATTTTACCCCTATAGCTCCTCCCTACCTTCTTTACGTGTGGTTTAAGAACGTCAGGTGCCCAGTTTGCAAACTTTTAACTTGTGAGTCATTTAAGACTTTCCTTTCAATCATATTATTAACCAAATGGTGAAAAGATGAAATTGTTCTTGTGTGAAAATGAATAGTGTGAAATTTGAAGGAAGCTTTTCAACAACTAGAAAAAACTCTAGCTGATCATTTTGAAATTCCGGAATTGAGTTTGAAATGAGTTCTGACAGAAGATAATGCAGTTAGTTCTCAGGTAGCTCATGGACTTGTTCGTTCTATTTTGAAATTTAATACAAGTATAAAAATTTAGTAGCAAAAGAATTTAGAGATGCTGAAGAATATCGCTAGTAAAATGATGTATGGTGCTCAGGCCCGTCATTTAGGGGGGCAAGGGGGTCATTTGCACCCCCCCCAACTTTGAGAAATCAATGTATTTACATATAAGTGGGCTAGGTTTTTGTTGTTTTCTGGTGAAATTGTATTGTGTTTTTACCCTTTGCCCCCCCCCTCCCCCTGGAAAAACTTCAAATGACATCCCTGATGGTGCTGTACATGTAGATAAGGATACTGAAAAAGATGAAGAAAAAGCACCTATAAATCATATAAAAACATTAAAAGCTGTAAATAATATTCGTGAATGTTTGCATATTAATTGATCTAATGAAACTCCCTTTTCTTATTTGTGCCAACTTGAAAAAACTTTAATTTTAATTTCAACAGCAAAAATAAACAAAGATATCTATTATGTATTATTTTGAATTGAAAGGATTTTCATGTAGTTAAGCTGTAGGTTTTGTTTCCTTTTAATTACATTAGTTATGTTGCGGTACAGTAATTGCCCAATCCTTTACCAATATCTACCTATTTTCTATAGAAATATTGTAATCATTGCTTTCACGAGAACTTATGCTTCGTTTTATACTTTTGAATGGGCCATTTCACTTAAGCGTCTTTCTCACTTATGCGCCTTTTTCTATTGGTCCCTTGGGCTGGCGCATAAGTGAGAGTTCCCTGTATATAGTTTTTGTGCTGTCTTATTTGGCTCATTTGAACTTTGTAGTGTTGGACATTGTGATTGAAATAGTTTCACAGCTTTATTTTGAATTTAATTGTTAAATTGGGGAAAAAATAGTGTGCAAAAGAATATGAAATCTATGTTTCTTGATTCTTTGAAGTATTATGTAAGTGCAGCAGAGGAGTTACTGAAAGAATAATAGCACCAAGTTAGGAGTTTAGATCATATAAGAACTGCACAAAAACATCAAATCATCATTTAACTCCATGACTTTAAAAAACTATTTTAGTGATGCTCTTATCAATTCTCCCAGGAACAACTATAAAGCATAAGAGGTTTTTAGAAAAATGTAATGTTATGTAATTTTTAAAAAATACCTTTTTATTTTTTACCAAAGGTTGGCCAAATTTTATGATTAAGTGTAATACTTTAGATATCTTCTAGATACTACTATTTATAATAAATAAAAATTGAACAAATCAGTGTACTACTGTCCTTTTGTTTTATTGCTGTTTGGCTATTGTTGGCCAACATTTGCTCATGTTGAAAATGTATTGAAATATTTTTCATGTCCACCTAGGTTCCGCTCCAAGGTTCTGCTATGTATTACAACAGCATGTCCTTACCATCAGAGCCCATGCATATTGGAATGAATCACTCTAAAGGAAATTATGCTGCTTCTCATTTTTACCCTGTAACTAATCAGGTGTGGATTCTACATACTTATTTTTTAAAAGTTTTTAAGAACAAATATTGGTTAAAAAGTTTCAAATTAAATTTTTCAGAACTAATACCATAGAAAATGAAATTACCAACAAAATTGTTATTTTTACCTTCCAAAATCAGTTTGTTAGAATTAAATCCAATTTAGCTTTCTGGTTAACTTTTTGATCCATTAACCTTTTGGATCCGGGCTATTCATATAGAAATTTTTCTTTTGACCCAGGTAGTACGATAGTTGAACCACAGATTTCTTTTCCATTGAAAAGAAAAGGTATAAACTGTCGTACCAGACGTATGAAACGTTGAAAAAATCCCCGCCTCCAAAGGATTCGAGTTAAAATTTTAACCCTGTCCTCTAAACTAGACAAGACTTATGGTGCAACATGTGTACCACCCGGTTCCAAAAGGTTAAGTCCTCTTTAAATGATTTGAAAACAAGTTTAAAACAGTTTTGATAACTTCAAGAAATAATGTACCATAACCCATTAATGCCAGTGTCCCTTTTTAGGGACCGTGTAAAAAAGGGTCTAAATTTCCTAAAAATGAACATTTCAACCAAATAATAGTGTTCAATTCGTACTTTGGTATTGTTTTAATTCGTTATTGACAGATTGCAGCACATAACCATTGTAAAGTGTGTTTAGTAGCAGTTTTAATATGATCTTTATCGAAAATTACATCGTTCACAATCTCAAGAAAAAAGCCAAAGTTATTCCCAGCTTTCCAGTTTATGTTAATTGCTGATTTTATTTCTTCTTATAAAATGTCCTTTTAAATATTATATCGTAGGCAGAAAAAAAATTAGGAAACCTCTCTGGGTCTATCGTAACTTTTAAGGGACGATTTTTCTTTCCTTAATAAAAAATATTTTTTACATGATATTTCTTTTATTTTTTTCCTGCCCATTAAACACTGTTTGTAACCAGTATACAAAATATCTTTGTAAAAAAAAATGTCGGGCATTAATGGGTTAAACTTTCTTTTACTGTTCTGCTCAATTTCTGATACACCCAACTGATGGCTATTATTTATCTGAATGAAACGTATTCATGAAATAGTTTTTCTCTGTAGCTGATATATTTTATTGATAAAGACCAGAGTTAAAACTTAACAAACATTTACTTAAGATGAAGACACAATATATGGAGCGGACTCATGGAGCCACGCAAACTGCATGTAACGCATTTTTTTCGAGAGTAACGTATCTCGATTGTTACAAGCACCTCGCTGTAACACGAGATTTTTCAGCAGTGAAGCACATGGTGTGGTATTAGAAGATAAGTATTGGCTTTATGAATGGACTTTCATTCCTTAAGCATCATTGAAAGAAATTGCAGAAGTTCTCCCACCGTATGAGTCTAAACCTCGTTTTTGTTAGTATGTATTTGTGGCCACTCCATATTTTCCATTTATTGTTTTCTGAAGGAAAAATAAAGTGACTTGTCTGTTTTCCCATTGAAATGAAAAGAAGTTAAAATGAGAACATACATTTTATTTCACTGAAGAAACAACATGCTTCTTGCAAAAAATTTTAACTTATTGTAGTGTAAGAAAAAACAACACATATGGCTGAAGCAACAGTTACAGGTCTAGCCTACACCTGATTGATTCATCAATATCATTGTATGCAAATTAGCTTTTTGCTTTTGACAAACTGATGTCAGCAGTAATTAAGGCATTGAATTTTTAACTTACTTAATTTTAAGTTAAAAAATACTTGCTTTATGTTTCTATATTACTTTTTAATACAGGATAAATTCGTTACATGAAAGATGAGTTCTTTACATTTTCATTCTAAATGGGAAAGTTAAATAAATATAGTGGCACCTAAGCATGTTGCTTGATCTACAACTAGTGAGGATAGAAAGAGGAAGCAAAGGTTTCTTATGATTAATGAAAGTTTTTGTACTTGATGACAGTTTTTGAAATTTATGTTAATTAGTGCTGGTTTTTTTAATGGCAGTATAAATTTTGTTTTTTAATGTAGGAAAAGTTAATATATAGTCAATTAAGGGGGGTTACTGAAAGTCGTATATATAGCCTTTTTCACCATGGAAAATTTTGACTTTTCTTGTGGGGTTTTTGGAATGCTTCTCTTATGTAATTCAAGATTCCAATGTACACAGGGTGAATCTTAACATTTGCTCAAAATCTTAAGAGGTCATGGAAAAACTTCTAAAAGAGCAAGAATATACAGGAATATGATCATAAACTCTGCTAACTTGCTACATGCACCCAAGGCCAGAAACTGACATGTGAAGCAGGTCACAAATTTTCTATACAAGATGATTTTAGACAATATTTTATATTCTGTAGCTGAGTAAATAATAATACTAATAGCCTAGCTGAAATGCTTGGATTGCAAATAACTTAGAAAAGTGTTTTCCACTGTTTCATTGTAATTTCTTTATCCCCTTTTAAAGAATAAGATGATAGAAATTTAACTGTACTAAAAATATTATTCATGTGGAGGCTTAATATAAGCACTAAACTGTCATTCCCATGCACTGTCTGTAATCGGTGGTCTGCCAGACATCAGAAAAAAATAATTTATGATCAGAATCAATTTTTACAATGCTTTTAAGTATCCTAATTTCACATTAAGTTTTTTTTCTTGATTGCATTTAACAATGTTTCTTGCATAGTTAAATCTTGTCACTAGCATTTTGCATCATTACCAGTCTACAGTTTTTAGAGGCTTTCAACAACCAGTAGGTATGACTGGCAGCTTAAGCAATTTTCAGTGTTAGTAGCCGCCATCATAACTTGGTTAGCAAAATAAGAATTTTGTGTATTGAAATTTCTAAGCTTCCCAATTAGGTGTATTTAACATCAAAGTAAATCTTTAAAAAAATTTCATCATTCATTACCAACCTTACTCACGTCACAATGACTTACTTTTAAAATTGTTGTGCAATTTAGCTCTTTTTAGTCTCATAATAAGTCAACCTTTGTTCAAAATTTAAAATTTTAATAAAAGTAGCCTTATTTCATGTCTTGTCAGGTAAAATGCTTTAGATTGTCGGGACCGTCCAGTGCAAAAGTTAAAATCATGTAGATGTAAAGAGAGACCTATGATAAAATGATACTATGCTTGATTTTTTGGGATTTATTTTTTTTATTATAGATAGTTTAGTTCATTAGTTAAATTGAAACTCATTAAAAAAATTAGTTGAAGAGTATTTTAAACATGTAATAATACTTTTCCATTTTTTGTATCTTTGTTTTGATGTTAAAATATAAATTTAATGAAGTAATAGTTAATTAATGATCCAAAATCATAGAATTTTTTTAAAAAATTCAATCATAAAAGTTGCTAAATTTACAAATTTAACTCTCAGTATCTCTAAAATGACTGATGTTTTGTAAATTTATACAGTTTAACAAAAACATGTATCTTACCTTTCTAAATAATGCCAAACTGCTTTATTGTATGTAAAAGAAGTGATATAAATTAAAAGAAAAATCTGGGCCAAAAAAAAAATGAATGAACAGTGAATAAAATCTTACATGTAAAAATGAAGGAAGTGAAATAAATTCAAATATCTGGTTTTATATTATTTACCGTGTAAGGAAATGGAAAATATTGAAAAATGTGCAAAATTATCATGATTTCTCCTAAATATTAAAAACTAGTTGAATTTTCTTGATGTGGAGAGGAAAAGGGAGTAATAGAAAATAGAATAAAATATGGAATACAGAGGTTGATAAATCGAAATCAGGTTCTGCCAGGGCCGTAACCAGACTAGTGTTTTGGGAGGGTTTTAACACATTTCTTGAGAAATCTATATGATAAATGACATTTGATTTCATGTTCTATATTCTATTGCTTTTTGTTACAGTAGATGCTTAAGGGGCATTAACATGAAAAATAAAATAACATATCTTTACAATGAAGGAAAAAATTCTGATGTGAACAAAGCATCTTCGCCCCAGTTAAAAAGGTGTATTGTTGTGTATGAAATTATGTTTGTGAAAGTTGCAATAAAGATAAATACTGCAGATAAATCAATTGGTTTGTACTATCATTCAGTAATGATAATATTATTTTTCAGCAAAAAAGGGCATTAAAAAGAATATTTTGGAATAGTTTTGACAATTTTAGAGGGAGTTTGAGCCCTTAAAGCACACCCCTTAAGTACGGCCCAATGTTCTGGTAACCCAATTACTTGACTTATTTCTATTTTATTGGGATTTCTTTTTATAGTGAGATTTATAATTGTACCTGTAATTTTTATGAAGAAAGATAAGTTAACATTTACTATTGTGTATAAATTCTCATTAAAAATAATAGTTCATTTTGTAAATTTATCTGTCACTTTTATTTTTTCAACTCACTTAAATATTTCATATTGTCCAACATGAGCGCAAGTTGAGTTCAGGTGTTTTTCTCAACAATTCAGTCTTAATTTCAGTTAATCAAAAATCAGCTGAATTCCAGCTCTTACTCCACAACCCGGTTGAAATCCTATATTTTTTTAAGACATCATTTCATGTGTCTTTGGTAAAAAAATTTTTGCTCTTGTTTAGTTTTCATATTAAAAACAACATTAAAACCAAATGTTTTTGTGGATGTCAAACCTTTTTGCATTTTGAGCAAAATGTTTTTTTTTTTTTTTTCTAATAAACTCTTATTTTATTCCTCAGAGGAATAATAGATTTCATAAAATACAGCGAAGCAACAGTGATGCATTAGGTCAACACGTTGGCTGGGTAATGGATGTGAAAGAGCACCCTTCCCGCTCTCGCACAAATTCAGCAAGGTAATTATTTATTGTATTTATATATGTATATTAAACTGCTTATTTGAAAATAAAGTGAAAATAAGGATCATATTTTTGTCTTTTGCCCTGTATTGGTATTTGCTATTGTTTAATGATTTTAACCTTTAGTATTCAGAGCTTCCCCCAGGATTGAAAAAGGGCAGGGTGCTGTTTTTAAAAAAGGGCACTTTTTTCAAGTTTAGGGCATTTTTTTTAACTAAAAGGCATTGAGTCGTCTCAAAGTAATCGTGAGATATCTTACTGTTGTTCTTCGCATTACATGTTGTACTGTCTCTTCATTCGAAAGGTTCTTTTGTCTCTGGCTAATTAAGTACAGTTAAAACTTTATTGTTGCCATAATTTAGCATTTTTGTTAAACACCATTTTAGAAAACTCTAAACCATTAACTAAGTAAAATCGAAGATTTATTTAAGATTCAATGTTCATTTTATGCCTCCCTCCCCCTCAAATATTTAAAACTGAAGCATGAAAAAAATTACACTTGCATATACATGACCAATTTCAACCAATAATGAGTTTAAATTAAACAAAATTTATAGTCTGCTTTTTCCTGAGTTGTGCATTTTTAAATGCATTAAAGAACACTTTAGTTAACAATGAGAAAAAATTGCTCAAACATTTAAACAACTGCGCATAATGTAGTTTTAACTCAATAGCTCACCTTCAAAATTTTTTCCTCTTGCATTGTTCAGCTTCAGCATAAGTAATTACAAAATTAAACTTAGGATATCTTGAATAAAATCATTTCAATTCTTCTGGAAATTTGATAACCTCTAAGGTATTTTTGACATATGATTGTTGTTGGATGGAAATTTATATGAATGAGTTTTAAAGAACTACTAACAAGCTCACAGACATTGAAAAAATGACTTGTAACACAATTCCATATTTAACAATTACATTGAAAAATTCATCAATTCAAAGCACAAAGTTGTTGTAAAAAGTAATTTTATATTTAACAAATGTTTGAACTTTAAAATTGAATAAAATAAATTAAGCTTCACTGCAATTACTAGTATCAGGGGTCTCTCCAGGATTTTTCGCAGGGTCCGTTTTTTGTGAAAAACTAAATAATTTTGTGAAAATCATAATTTTGGAAAAAAAAAATTGAATTTAACAAAAATAAAAATAAATTTCATTTGTTTTCCTCTTTAAACAGCGGATTAAACATCGAAACTGCGAAAAATCCGATTCCTGTAGCGGATGCAAAGAGATTGCAGCTTTCAAAGTGATGGCATCAAAACGGCATATAAACGAATTGGGTGTGGTAGAAATATTTGGTGAAATATTTTTACAACTGCATTTTAAAGGTCTATGATAAACATATTATTTCCGTGTGTTAACACAATTAATACAAAAATTAAATGAACGGACCATTCAGTATTTAACATTTAGACTCATAAAAGAACAGTTAATGTTGCTTTAAAAGTTTTAAAATAATGATCTGCACAGAAAATAAAGCGAATTTTCATTTATTTGCCTCCTAATAAAGAGTAATTAGCTTGAAAAATAAGTAAAATTTGATTTTCATATCGAATGCAGAGATCCCATTTTTCAAAATGAAAGCATCAGAAGTATAAAAACGGTAAATAAAATAATTTATTAAAGTCAAATAAATTTAGAATCACATTTCATCAGGTTTATATGATGAATGTCATTAATAATGACCAACATATTCGCCGAAAATTCGGAGAAAAAAAATACGAAAGTAAAGAGACATAGCACAACAGACAATACCGAACATCCAATATTAACAGACAGACGAAAAATACATTAATTATTCCTGAATATGATAAAAACACCAAAAAAAAAAAACAACAGATAATTTTCTGCCAAAATAAGGTCAAAAAGTAGCACCAAAGACCTCAGATGGCTATAATTTTAAAAAGCTGGTCACTCTATCAGAAGCAATCCCATTTTTTCTCCAACCCTTGCTATCTGTTTGCAGTTCTAAGTTCATTTCGCAAATAATTGCTATTATTATAAATTCCTTTTTGTTTAAGTCAAGAGCAGGGAGAAAAATCCTTACTCTGCATTTCCAGAGAAATCTATAACAGCAACATCTCAGCAAGCCATTTTGATTTGCATATGATAAAACAAACAAGCAGAACTATTAAAGCAAAACAACTACCTTTTTTAAGTTGTTAATTTCTTTGAAAGAAGCAAACAAAAAGTGCTACGTTTTGCAAAAAAGTTTATTGCTTGCCCAAGCATAGCAGACAGGAAGTGTGCGGACTTTTTTTTTTTTCGCTGAATAGACGTTATGAATTGACAAATTACTTTGGAAACTGGTGTAAACAACTCTGCCCCTCCCAGTAAATAAAGCAAGAGAAACCCTGAGTCAAGGATTAAGGAAATGATTGAGAACTTAACAGTGGCTCATCAGATCGAAACCAAGTGTTCGTTCGTTACTGCTCCCAAAGTGACAGGTGGAAGATCATCTGTTTAGTCTCTACAATGCCCAGGCCACTTTTATCCCCTGCTGAGCAACTGATAATGAAAGGCATGCATTTCTCAATACCAATCCAAGTAGGAGAGAACCGGGGGGGGGGGGGATGCTTCTTATTTTCACTTCGAAAACATCGTAGGATAACAAGGGGAAGTTGAAACTGGTTTGGTACCTTTTCATAATAACTCTTAGGGCGCTACTTCATAAACAAAGAGGCAATCAGGGCGCCGTTTTACTGGTAAAAGGACAAGTTGGGCGCATTCTAAGTATCAAAGGGCAGGCAGGGCGCAGCGTCCTCCCGCCCAAGCCTGGGGGAAGCTCTGAGTATTATAGCCTTTTCTTTGTGTTACTGAACTGTATATAGGTTTTCAGTTGAAGAATGTAGGTTCATAACTCTGAGCTTATGCCAGTTATGTTTAACCACCCTGCAACTGAATGGGCACAAAATTACATCCTACATAGACAATGTGACTAATATGCAGAATTTTTGATGCATTCTATTGTAAATAAAATTCCTATTAATATGACAATTATACTAAAGAAATTTGAATTCTCTCTGGAATTAGTTAGTAGTGAACTAAGTTGCTGTAACAAAAACACAATATTTCCTTACACAGTACCTTGTAGCTGCTCTTCAAAGGAAATAGTATGATATTTGTTAAAAAATCTTGAGTTGTTAAACAAAAGTTTTATTATTGATTTTTTTTTTCTCTTTGCAGTGAGAGCGTTTTATCCCCCAGCAGCTATGGGAGTGCCCAATTGCTGCCTTCATTCGAGCATCCTAGTCATGCACTTTTAAAAGAAAATGGCTTCACACAAGTGGCTTATCATAAATTCCGTGCGAGATGCATGCATGGTTTGTAATTTTATTTTGTCAAGTATGATAGTGCTGATTTTTCGCAATAATTCCCATTTTAGTAGTATTTCATTTCATTCTCATGTCTGTAATTACATGCTTTATGAATGATTCCGTTTTGTCCTGCACATTTTATTCACTCCAAATTTAAGGGTAAAATTAAGGTAGTTAGCTTAAAATACCTGAAATAGAAGATTGCTTGGAATTTTCAATTTTAAATCTATTATTTATGGCCTATTTTCTGTTGAAAAATAGCATGTAACATCCTGAAAACAATGCTACTTATTCAGAAGTCAAAAAAATTATATGTGACTACAAATTTGTCTTTAATGACTCGGAAACCATATTCATGCAAATGCTTTTTTGCATAGAAAAAGGTCATCAAATTTAGACCACTGGCTTATTTTGGTGGCACATACTAGATGACTCAAATAATTTACTTCTTTGTTTGCAACCTGGGGGATTGACATTGCTCAGTTCAAATTAGTCATTTCTGAGAAGTGTTTAATTTTGTTTTTTTCTTTGTTTTCCACAAACTTTTTGAAGTGTGACTTTGAAGCATTACCACTTCCAAACATGTTAGAATTAGGTATTTTTCTAGCATGTAGTAGACAAAATGAATTAACTAATTATGAGTTTTGGAAAAAAATTTGCAATATAAGTCCTTTTTTAAAATATTTTTTAAAGTTCAAACAACAGTGATGTCATTTTGAACAGGGTTACAAGACATGAAAAAATAAATTTTTAGTGTTATTTTTTTGCAGAATAAAAACCACCATTGTCAAAACTCACAATCACAAAAGAAATCTTTACGAAATTTGCAATTTCAGAATCGAGACTTTACAAAATAGACATCTCATACTGTATTAACCCTTTGCAATCGAGGCCTTTTTCGCTTGCACGAACCAGCAACTTGAGACGATTTCGGCCAAATTCGGCGAACACATTACAAGTAATTGAAAAACATTTATAAGCACACAAACATATATGATCATTAGTGAAAAACAGTTTAAAAAATCTATTGGTTGTTTTAAGTCAGAAACTATTCGTGTTGCTGTGGGATTTTGGCCAGGTATAAATTGTACATTTGACGGCACTTCGTCGTAGTCTCCGCAAAGTTCCCATGTTGAACTGCTTGCACCTTCCACAGTTTCTCTTTCAACATCACTTTCAGCTTCACTGTCGCTCTCTATAATTCTAATTTTCCGTCGTCTTACACCTGTTATTGTATCACTCACTGTCTTCACCACTGGATTCTTTCGTTTCGCGGCGTAATCCGTCGGAAATCGATGTAAGTTCATCATCCAAAGCGGCAAAATTGAATTCGTCCGAACTCGAGCTGATCTGATCTTCCTCCATATTTTTAGGGTTCAAATACTTTTTAGATACTGTAATTACTGCCAAGACTGTTTCAAGCAAATGCTACGCTGAGACTAACTAAATTGAGCTAAGATTTGGCTACAATGTAAGCAGAACCTAGTCCACGAAAGTACTTCCGAGAAAACTATCTTATCGCATATTGTAAATAGGGAGATCCAGTTACAAAAGACCATAGCGTCATAGCAGCGTAGAGCGATTTAAAGTTTTAAAACACTCGGGCGCCGCAGCAGCGCCGATCGAGTTGCCACTTCGAATCGGCCGGGCGCCGTATTGGCGCCTCTCGAGTGGAAAGGGTTACGTTAATTATACATTTCTTATTTTATTTCTTATATTTGGTGTGGGGATGTTTTCGTCATTTTACAATAGTCATTTAGTATGAATCAAAATCTATATTAAACAACAGTGCTGCTTGATGAGTAATTTTGTAGTTTTGAGAATCTAAATTTGACTTCTAATTCTGTCCTTTGTATTCAGAACGAAAGATTCTTGGCATCGGACAGTCTCAAGAAATGAATACACTCTTTCGTTTTTGGTCATTCTTCTTAAGGGACCACTTCAACCGTAGAATGTATAATGAATTTCGTAAAATAGCTACTGAAGATGCTGGTCTAGAGTACAGGTAAGTGCACTTTTCTATTTCATGTAGTTGCAATATTAGAATGCCTTTATTTTTTTAATTACTGAGCTTAAATATGTTCCTTCAATACAAAAATTCAACATTTTTGTCAATAATAAGTTCAAAAATATGTTTTTGTCTATCAGTCATTATTCGCCCCTTTGGGGAAAAAAAAAAAATTTTTTTTTGAAAAAA
>JAXGGA010008415.1:0-57062 GCA_038373865.1 Uloborus plumipes
TTATTAAGTTTATTCGTCGTTTCTAAATCGCATTTTGCTCCGTTTTATGGTTATAATAAATTTATGTATATATTTATTTATGGTTCAGCTCCCTCTCTTCCGCCTTCAGTCATTTTTCGCAAAGAGAAAAGAAAAGTTTAAAAATTTTTGTTGTTCGGAATTCTAATATTGTTAGCAGAGCGAACGATTGAATCATTCATAAATAAGGCTTGTTCATTGTCACAGATTTTTTTTTTTTTTCATCTCTTTAGTGTTAAGTGACTTTAGTTTTATCGTTCTTTTAATATTCATTCCCATTTTCGTATGCTTGAAAACCTTTCCTACATTTCTGCATATTTGATAAAGCATAGCTTTGTCCGGATGCTGTATTTATTTATTTTTATTGTTTTTAACCTGCCTCTTTTTCATATTTTGAAATGAGACGAAGTAGTACTTCAAATGCTCTTCATCTAAAATAAATAAATGCTTGTTTTCCGATCAAATTATGTTTTGATATTCTTGCCTAGAGACTCTTCAGATATTAATCTTTCCTGTACGCTTTACCTTTTTGAAGCGTAGTGTGTCTTTTAATGTATTATTATTCGTTCCTCCGTTCTTTTTTTTTCTTCATACAAACGCGTATCTTTGCTACTGTGTTCATGACATACTTAGTAACAAACGTAAAACATATTTTTTATTTCAAAGCAAAGTATTTGAGAAATTATAGCCTCTCCCCCCCCCCCCGACATCTTTTTTTTAAAGGAAGGTCATGTACCTACTTATGTAATCACAATTAAAAATACTTTACATTGAACAGAACAATCATATTTATGATATGAATCTCTGTAAAACTGTCTTTTCTGTATCGGTTGAAGTAAACTAAAAGTGAAAAGTTACCACTCCAGGGTAAAGGCAAAACTGTAAGGTTAACTGTTGCCCTTTATGAAGTAACACTATAAGTTAATTATTTTAAGTATTTTAAATGATTCTTCTGCTATTTTGATTGGAGATTAGAGGATTTTTTTTTTTTCGCCTACGAATATACAAAGTATTTTTAAAAAGTTTGAAAATGTTTACTAAAACTTCCTGGAGCAGTATTAGCAAAAAAAAAAAAAAAACCTTAAGTTTGAAATATACATTGAAAACATAGCTTTCACACTGCCATTTTTCTACTTTTAATCAATATTACTTTTTAAAATTTGCATCTCTGATGAACCATAGACGTATGTGCCTTCCATTTAGGGACACAAATATTTAGTGCCCCTCTCCCTAGGAAATCCGTTTATTTTTAAAATTATACTTCCAAACATACAAGAAATTTTTTTGGAAAATTACCCTATATTTGTATTTTTTAAATTATGGTGCATAGGTCCGCGGACCTGCTGGACCGCATGTTAATCAGGCCCTGCTTCCGTTTACACAAAAATGAACTATTCTAATTTTCACGAAATTTAACATGAATATTATTTACGCTGCCATTTATTAATTTTGCGCATAAAATGTCCATATTTCACTGCAAAGTTTGAAATTCTTAGTTAAATTTCAAAAAATACATAAATAAATAAAGAATAATGTTTTCAATTTTTTTTAAATCTCACTGTTTGCAATTTGTGTTTATTCTTTAAGGTAAGAAATGAGCTCGTTCCCCAATCTGCGATTTGTATCTCGTAAGCAAATGCTGCATTTCACGCAACGATGAGGTAATTAAAAATAATTTTCTCCACTAATGGCAATGTGTATTATTTCTATCGAGGCTTTAGATAAACGGATTCGAACTTTAAATTCGTTTCTTAATGACGTTTTTAAGCTTGGTTTTTATAACATTTAAGTTTTATTCAGTTTATTGAGATTGTATTAAACATGTCTTCTAAAAAATGTTTCACATTATTTTAGAAAAGAATAAACACTCAAGATATATTTTTCTTTACCATTCATCATTTGTTTCTAAGATAAGATTTCCAGTTTGATATTGAAGAAAAGGGGAAGATTTTTAGCCTCAAGAATTTCATTTGTAGCCTCTTTTTTGAAATAGTTGCCACTTTTTTTACTCAAAACGCTGTAGTAATATAATTTGAATAAATTAGATGTTAAACTCTCCATTTGATATTTATAGGAAAATTTTACTAATTTTTATCTATTGTACGCTTTTAGGCCAATAATTTATATTTTTAATTTGCCCACTTTTTTTTTTTCATTTTGTCGTCTTGTGGCTAGTAGCGAGCTAAAATTTTGTCCTTACATTCTAAGGCAGGAAATTCAAGTGAAACACGGATGATCGCAACTCACCAACGCAATCGCAAATTCCCAAATTTGGATACGTTGCAATCGCTACGAGATGCGATTCTAATGTAATTCGACTTCCAGTAGCGATTGTAATTTGCGATCGCCTCAAAGCGATTGCAATGGTGTTTCACTTGAATTCGGACCTTAGTTACACTTACACTCAATAATATTTAAATTCAAAGAAAAGTAATCATTATACTCAAGTAATTGTTTTACAATCGTATAATATTTGAGAAAAATTACTGATGATTTTGAGAATAAATTATAAAATGAACGTAAAAAATTAATAAAACATTGTTCTAATTTATATTTACTATAAAAAGAAATAGTTAATTAGTGTTATCTTTTTGCCTAGTGCCAGTAGTCATATAATGTCATAGTAGGCTAATAGTTGTCTAGATTTACTCTTGCACACTATTTATTAATCTTTGTGTAGTATTTCAAGTCAAATTCTGTGTCTTGATTATATTTTTTTCTTAGTGGGAGTGGTAAAAGCTGTAAAACTATTTTTATTTTGTACCTTTGCGTAGTTTGTACTTCAGCATAGTAATATTTTTCTTCATTTCATTTTTTTCCCCTCAAAATGAAGCAAAAAGCGTCAGAAGTATATTGTAAATGTCATTTAAATTCAACTAATATTAGAACTGTATACATGTTTTAAAAAAGAAGAAAAAGATTTGAGCAGGAAATGAAACGGTAGCATTTTATATTCGCAAAATTAGCCCACAAGATGATGGTACCGGCTGTGTTTGGTATACAATAACTTTATTAATTCGCTCCCAAATTAAACTTTCTCGTCACGGAAGAGGCTATTTAAGCAAACGTCACGTTTAATAGAAATAAGTAATTTCTTGTGCGTGGCTCAGTGAGTCCGAGTGAACTACCGGTCCAACTCCTCCCATCATCCATTAGCTTGCCATTAATCCTTTATAATGCAGCTTTGTTGACAAGCAAGCGTAAAAGACCTAGTAATCGGAGCCATGTTCTTCGCTAGACAATTATGGGCTATCGTCTTTTTTATTTTTTTTTCTTTCTTGCTTTGGTTTGTTCTAAGTCCGTTAGCTGCATCATTTTTTTTTCTTCCATTATTTTCATCTCCCCCCCCTCACTGCCGTTATCTTGTTCCGATAGCTTTTTTAGCTAGTTTATTATTAGACAAGAAAAGATTTCATCTCGTCGTAATCGGTGTTACTTTTTCTTTCGTTTCCGCTCTGCGTTTATTTTTGTTTACATTATTTTTTAATTCGACTCTCAGGCGGGTTTTGTTTATTTTTACCGACATCGAGATAATCTCGGCATTGGATCTTGAATGGCATTCTTTTAGTTAAACATTTCGAGCAAGACTGCGTTCATCCCCTTGTTAAACTTTAAGGTTATTGATGACTCTGCAAATGATGAAATTATTTCCTCATTTTCTGTGCAGCTTTTGGAGCAGAAAAAGCTCTTTTATCTTTTTGCTTAGCTCTCATATTCAGATTTTATGGAGATCTTTCTCCCTGGTGTTTTCGGAGGAGCTTCTCTTTCTGCTAATTACTTCTAACGCGGAATTCTTAAATGCACGTTTATTGCCGTTTACCAAAGCATGATCTTTAATGGGCAAGTCGTTTCGATAAAATGCTCGTTTCATTTTTTGAAAGAAATCTTGTCTAAAAACAAGATGATGAACGATAGATAATTTTGGTCGTTAGCTAAAACTCTTTCATTGTTGCTTCAAAAATTGCTTTATTTTATTAATTTTTTTCACTGTTGTTTCTTCACTTTTATTTTCACCCCATTCTTCGCTTCGGTTTTCAGAATTTCATTTTTCTTCGCTTTTGATTAAATTGATACATTAACTGTTTTTTTCTCCCCCTTGTTCTATTATAATATGATAGTACTATCTTCAAAAATAAGATCTTCGTTAAAATTAGCTGTATTACTAGTTCTGATCTGCTGATCTGCTTTTTCCCCCCTTACATTTATTTAATCCGTAATTGAATGAAGTTTTCTTTACAAGTTTTATTAAAAAGCATTTTTATCAGTAAATAAAGTTTTTATCTATTTCATGTTTGTTCTGATTTGAATTCTTTATTGGAGACCTTTGCTCAGGTATATTAGGATATTGGTAACATTTTTGAAGAAATATTTCTACTCGTTAAATTTTTATTTTTTGTGCTTGAAGAGTTGATGGTCAATAACTGAACGCTATCTGATCTAAGAAACATTAGTGAGTCGAATATTCTTTTTTTTATTAATACATTTTCGCATTAATTTTCAGCTATCCTCATGAATTTGCCTTTGAAACTGATTGGTAAATTTATTTAAGAAAAAAGCTTAAAACTGTAATTTTTGGACAAAGAAGAGTTCAAGAAAATGAAAGGATATTAACAAATATAACAAATTAGCGTTTTAAAAATAAAATATGTACAAAGCAATAAAAACCAAAAAAATATGAGGACTGTTTTTTTATTAGCTCTAAAAACCGTTTTCGTTTTGGCTTCCTTAGAGGTTAAAATGCTTTTAAAATCGTTAACTGTAACAGCATTCAATTTCGAAAAGCCGCACTTTTTTTGTTAGTTATTATTATTATTATTTCATTTATTTCCAGTTCAATTTTTTTTATTGTTCTGATTTAAAAAAATGCTTTTATTTGCTGTTCGTAATAAGAAGCATCTAGTCCAATGGTTCTGCCGAAAAAATTTTGTACTCCCAATTTCATGATGGCAAGGTCACTGTGGAGCGGGTGGGGAGGGTGAGATGTTTGAATTTCATTTAGAAGCACAAAAAATTAAACCCAGCTCATATTTTTTGTAACATTTTCAGACAGTAATATTTTTATTTAGAAATATTTTCCAACTAATTTTATAGGCATTTACAAGTGTCTTCCTCCTATCGTTTTGATATGAAGGCTACAGCAGCACGACAAATCATACCTATCAAAGCATGAGGTAAAATTCCCACCCTTTGCACAACTTGGCTCGAAATCATGTACCAACAAATTCAAGGTTATCTCATCTGAAAAAATAGTAGAAATACTAGGAATTTTGAAAATTTCCTTAAAAATGTGGAAAGTGCAGGCAATTTTACATTTGTTTAATTGATTAGTCAATGCCCAAATATATAAACTACCAAAAATAATGATAAATAAATAATGATTATTTTACTCTTTATTTATTTATTTTTTTTATTTTATAGGTATATATTAAAACATTTTCCATTCTAGCAAAGATTATCTAATGTTTTCTTTAACATGCATCTTTTATTTTATGCTGAATTTATCTATTCTGCTGTTTTATGTTTTAACGTCCCCCGAATGACTGGTCAGAAAATAATTGTTTTATTTTAGTTATTTATGTTTTAATACGAAAAGTGAAATGTAAATACTTAAGTCACAATTTTATTATTTCAGTTTTAATGAAGTCTTCTTTTCCCCCCCGGTTTTTATTTATGAATTTATTATTTTCATTAGAATTTTTTTTTTCTGTGAAAAAACAGTCAGGATATTTATGTTTTCACACAAATATTTGGGTTCGCAAACTTCTAATGCTGCATATCCACGCAGGGAAAACACAGGAAATCGCCCCTCCCCCTCCATTTAATTGAGTGGCAACCCTGAAATTACCTTTGCTGTCGGAATTAATTTTGAAAATACAACGCGAGGAATCCTTTGTCCTTTACGAACGCCTGTAAGGAACTAACCCATAATCGCTTTGGAAATTTTTCAGCTTGTCCGCGGGTCCACACAGAGGAATTTCTCTGAAATGCAAAAAAAAAAAAAAAAGTCCCTTCGCTGCAAGGTATGACCTTGATAAAGAAGGGGTTTCTTGCTTTATTCCCTGGCTCAAATCCTATTGCTTCCGGGTTGAGTATTCAAGGACCCTTTTGTTGTATTGGAGTTGAGTCATCGATATAAATGTATACATTTTTTCTCTGCCAACCTCGTCTTTTGGCGGGGTTGAATTTTCAATTTATCCTTGTCAGTTTTTGATGGGGGATGTAGATCCTTCGAAAGTGTTTCCTCTCGGCGGAGATTTAAATAAAAATGTCATAGGTCTTTCCCCCTTCATTTTTAAATTTTAGATCGCAGTTTCTCAATTCCATTTCGTAACATTTACGTAATTAAGAGTTTTTTTTTTTTTTTTAATTTCCCATTTTTTGTTAAAAATATGATCCCTTGTTTTTGTGATATCGCTCATCCTGATATTTAGCTCAGGTGTCTCCCGAAAAATTAAGGACGACAGAGCTTTGCTTTTTGATTTATCGCGGTTTCTGATCAATCTCTAACCTTTGTTGTTTCCCGACAAATGCAATAGTACGACATGTCTACTATATTGTTAAAAATGCTTGTAAAAATAGAGCTTGTTTTCTAATAAATACAAACAAAAACCTTATGTACTTCAAATGTTACATTGATAGTTAAATAATCTGCAATTGTGTACAATCACCGAAAAAAAAAAAAAAAAAAAAAAACCCCACCAACATTATATTATTTCGAAAATCTGAGGAACTACTACTCATTAGCGCATAATATGATTCAATATTCGAGTTTAGATGTAAAGACGAAAAATAGCAGATTGTGTTTTGTTTTCTAATGCTAATTTGGGGTTAAGTATTATTGTGAGTATCCTGCAAGTACAGCTCCTGCCTTTTTTTTTGCAAAGAACATTGCCTAATCATGGTAAGCACGTTGAATACACCCAGAAAATTGAACTGTGGCAGAAATTGTAATGTGATAAATCAAAGCTTATTTCTAAAAAGAGGTAATTTTGTAGAATTTTGTTTTATAAAAATGCATTGAAATGTGTAAATAATAAATTTTGCAAATTAGGAAATGTTCGCACTTCAAAGTTAGTTTTTTTTTTTTTGAGTATGAAGGGGAGGGGGTGCTCCCCTTCAATTTGATTGAGAAAGAGTCACGTCAGGACTTAGTTTGCTAGAAGGTTATATCGATCATCGCCAGTGTAAGTTAAAATATAAACTGCCAATATACTAAAGGAAAAAGAAAACAAACTCACCCCTCCTACCTCTTGTCACTAGATATATTTTCTAATTTTTATTATGACTTTAAAAAACTAAATTTTAGTTGTTTACTTTTTTGATTTCAATTCATTTTTAAAAGCTGAGTGCTCCTTTCAAGGCAACATTTTATTCTAAAGCGAGTGTTTTATTTAAAGCTCTTATCTTCTGAAAACATTGCTCATTTCTCAGTGTTCCAGAATAGAAACTGGCTCCCGTAAAAGAAACATTCGTTTCCCTATTCCAGGAACATATTATGAATTCTTTCGGGACTAATATATTCGCTTATCTAAAGATTCCAAAAAGTAGATAAAAAATCTCTTCCAGTAATTACCGAACATATTTTTATTTAACTGCTTATTTTTAATCTCTTTTAAAAATGCTCCAATTTAATTCTGAAAAGAATCCGTTGAAAATATTTCCGAAAAAAAGGAGGCACAGCCGCCCGTCTCCGATTATGAAGTATAAGAGGATTTGAGGTTAATGCTTTATCCAATTATAGTTCCCTGCGGCCTTGTGGCGTATGTGAAAGTATTTTATTTAGAAGCTTGTTCCAAGCTGCTTGGCGAAGAGCGATCTTCTTAGGCAAGAAGCAAACTTTTAAAGTGTTTGAATTTTCGACATAATTGCTCTTGTTGAGAGAATTTGTTCCTTTTTTATTTGTTACGTTTTTCTCGTTTTAAACTTAATCTTCCAACTGATTTATTTGCGTATATTAAGGCTTTTAAATTGTTAATTTGGAACGTTTTTCCTGCATCGCGGAATATTTTCCTTTTCATCTCGAAACCGCGAATTTACGGAAGCGTAATTGCAACAAAGGAACTCTTTTCGTATTATAAGAAATGAATAATGTATGCGCGTTTAATACTCTTTTTGCTAATAACGAGCTCTTATTTCACAGAGCTTTGCTGCTTTTCAGTGGAAAAATCTGCGGTCGACTTAATTTTCTGCCCTTCAATGCTTCTTTTTATTTGTAATACAGTGGTCGGTGAAAATTATTCGATTCGTTTCGAAAGGAATGCAAAAATATTCTTTGAAGAAATGGTTCTGCGGTGCAGTGATTTTTTCCCCCCTCTGCTTCGTAATGAATCGTCTATGTTTTAATCCGTTACGTTACGTCGGAAGTGAACGAATCTAATATACAAGCAATACATACAAACACATATACAAACAAATAATAATAACGAAAATATACAAACACTTTTTTCATAAATTATCTTCACTTTGAATGTCTCCATATTTTGATTGAATGTAATTTTGTCATTGTTTTGCTACCGTCGAAGTCCCGAAACCATTTCTTGTCTTGCTTAATCCTTTTTGAGATCATTTCGGTCGTTATTGTTAAACACATTCACATATGCTTAAAAAAAAAAATGTTATGAAGAATATAATAAATAACATTAAAGTGGTTGGGGGGAGGGGGTTCACTTGAGCGATATGAAGTCACAAAAAAAAAAAAAAATCATTTTCAGAGTACATGAGGACAAAACTTCTTTTTTTCTTTTTGACCCAGTAATATGAATGATTTCATTGTAACTATTTTCTCTCTCAAGTAATTAAAAATATATATATATAATAATAATAATAACTTACACATCTAGGTTGCCATGTACAAACAGTTAAAATATCATGAGAATTCTTCTTTCAGTATTAAAAATGAAACTGGTAAATAAAAGCAAAAACGTATTTTCTATTTGCCGTTTTTGTTTCCTCAATTAATCTTATATTTCTAGTTTAATATACCAGCGTATGTTTCATTTCTTAAATCAATTAAGTTTTCTACAATAGGGGTGGGGGGGGGTATGTTATTCCCAGCTTTTTCAAATGTAAACAAAGTTGTGAAAGATTAGTTAAAATTTAGCAAGTATCGAAGAAAATAATCGAATGACAAAATGTGCGAAGAAATGAAACGTATCACGGTGTCAACTTTTCAAAATATTTTACAGAAATGACAAGGGCCTTTGGTTAGCAAATAATTATTTCTGTTATTTTTCACTGAATGTGTGTTCAAAGAATAATTTCGGGGGATTTTTCACTTAATGTGTGTATTAAAAAAAATATTTTCAGCATATTGAATGCACACTCGCATCTGTCGAATGCTCTATGCACCTTTTAACTGACCTTCCTATATTTTTTCACCACCACCTCACTTACTCTTATAATATCAGGGAAAATATTTCTAAATATGCATTATTTCCAGTAAACGTTGCGTTGATTTAATTTGCTTCATGAGTTATATTTTCACTGGTGGGCGACTACAATTTTTCTGGAGGAGGAGGGGACCACAATTTTGTCAGGGGGAGTAGGACTGCCGCTTCTTTTGTAATCCCTTTATATCTTAAATGAATTTATAGGGGAGGAGTGAAACCTGACTTTTTAACAAATTTATCAGCACTCATTAATTGAAAAGCTGTACTTAAATACCTTTATTTCTTTACTGTACAATCAGACTTGCAGATTAATTAAAGAGTGCTTTAAAAAATTGGAGTTTTGTGAATGGCCCGTAAGAACCAAATTTCATTTACCGTGTTAATACATACCTATTCAATTTTTTGAATGATTTTGTGTTGATTCATCCAAAATAATCATTCTCTTCGCCGAATAAAATGCTACCAAATTTTATGAAATTTGCTGTCTTTGCTTAAAAATCAATTTTTCTGACAATCAATTAAATATATCTCGAATTTCACCATTAGTGGCTGCATTAAGACGAAATCCATTCTAAAACAAATCGAAGACAATGTCATACAGTTAATGCCCAGCTTACATTTTGTCACATGAACACCTTTTGGTACAATATATAAACAGCAGTTTATCGCAATTCAGTATTGTCGTCCAGAACAGCAACTCCAAAGGACAGCGGTGGTATTCTGTAAGATCGCAATAGATCAATCTGTTTTCTTCCCCTTATCACAGCGGAGCACTTTTGTTATCTGGACAGCTCTTCCGAAATCGCAGACGATGTATTAAATTAGGAAGTGTTTACTAAGTGCTATTCCGATCATGAAAATCAGCTGTTAACCTGTTGTATGTTTATCTTATCTCTTAACGATGCGTTCCCGTAAACAGGGAGCGGGAACCCGGAGATTTCTATGTTGCAGGTTGCATGACGCACTGGTTCCCTTTTATCAGCGTCAGTTGTAAAAGTGAGCGAAGCAGAAATAAATTTGCCCTTTGGCTACACCACTTGGGTTTTATGCACTGTGTTATCGGCGGAATTTATTTTCTCCCTGTGTGTGTGTGATGACTTCCTCATTTTTATTATTACTGACAGTTGTGAGTTTAAAAACAGTCTGTTATCTCTGGGGTTTAGCTCATCTTTGTCAGTTATGATTGCGCCGAATTATTTCGGTATTCGTTTTGATCTCTTGATAAGTTTCTTTCGTTATGTTTCTGAAAATACGTTGGATTCATTTAGCTGCTTTGATTCAAACACAGAAATCTCCGTACTTAAGTCTTGTTCACTTTAGCTCTATTATTATTTTTACTTCGGCTATTGAGGCAAACCAAACCTGGCAGCATCATGTGCTAATGCTAAGGTGATCAGGATTAGGATCCACGTAAATTTGGCCCTAATTTAGTGTATTTTTTTCGAGCGAATTTTCAAGGGCACGCGTTATTCATTTCGATATGTTAAGTCCGATATGAACACTTTGTGCACTTCAATTGCAATTTTTAATAATTATATTAATTACCTCGAACTCGTCCCTAGAAAGCAAACGATAGATTCAACCCTTCGTGCCACGCTCGCCAGTGCTTGTATGTAATATTTTACAACAAATTCTGGTTGCCCCTTGAATAACTTCTTCTCATCTCAGTGGTATCAAATTTCTTCAAATATCAATAGTGGTCATCCCCGTCTCCCAGCTGAGTTAGACAATGATGCCCAAAAATAAATCTGGAATTGGAAGTACAGCCGGTCTTCTACCATCTGCGATGAGTTTTCTATCGCGACAGACGATGGCTTAGAGGTAATGAAAAGAAATACAACCATGCTTCATATAATTCCATTTCCAACGATACATTGTCCATTTCGCAGCAATGAAAACATCGGAATCGTATTCACATGTGTGCCATTGTCTTGGACTGCAAGAGGAACGTGTTCTAAGATTCCGGCTCTCAATTCGGGAAACTGTTCTTCGGAACAAAACACGCAATTACGTCTGAAATCCATTCATCTCCTCTTTCAGGAGGAAGTCGGCGGAATATAATGTAAACTAATTTCGCTCACCTCGCTGCCGGGTTACATATTTAATAATATTCGCCTCAGAATGGGCCGACTTATTGCCGTGAAAATGCCTCATCCGCGCGCATAAATCACCTCGCATCCATCTATCAAATCCGGCGCCATTGTAATCCGGCGCACTCCTTCCCAGGGAAGATGCCGGATTCATTAACAGCGGCCCACCACAGAAACTGATGAATGATTTCTTCGTTTCGTTTTCTACTCCATTTAGTCGCCGCTGTTTAACAATAAAGAACTCCGGCTACACGACTTCGCCATTTTCGAATATTATCGCCGAGCTTTTAATGAATGTCGCATGTGTCCTCGATTTGTCTTTCGCTGCTAATCGCTCGCTGACGCCCAGTGTTTATGATGTAATGAACCGCTAATTTTTAATACGTTTTCCGAGTTAAGTAACTTATTATGCATGGGGAGGCGAGGATTTTTCAGTGCGAGGGGATTCGGCGTTCCATTCCGTTGTCGCGCGCGAAATCGGATGAACGCGAAAGGGATTGGTGTATCGAATTAAATCGAATCTTGTTAGAATTCGGAATGAATGCATCGCTTTGGAAGCTTTATGATGTAGAAAAGATGGATTTTCTAACATTTTTGAACTTCGTGTTGGATCTTTCTCTTTGGTTTTCCCGAGTTTGCCTAATGCGAGTGCAAATTAGTGTTAATGAACAGGATAACTTTGTGTAGTTGCCCTTGTGTAAAAGTTACTCGTTACTTATCTTATTATTGAAGCGATTTGCATCGGACAAGCTTTAATATTAGCTTGCGACACAGGTTATCTGGGAAAGAAAGTTTATTCCGAAATCCGTCATGTTCTTTCTCAACATTATGATTGTATAATATTTTAAAATTAAGTGTGAACACAAATATATTGTTAAAACTCAACGTTAAGCGTCAAACCAAACGATTGCTAATTACAATAAGTGCGTAGATGGTAAAAATGTCAAGTAATTTGTTATTTAATCATTTATTAGTATTCTTTTGAAACGAAGTTTTGAAAAATTTCTGAGAGCTTGATTCTCTGTGTGAGTTTTATTCTCAGAGTTGTCACTTGTCTCTCCCCTTTAAAAAAAAAAGTTATTTGTTTGTTTTTCTACTACTTTGCGTTTTATTATTAGTTAGATTTTTTTTTTTTTTCAATACTTAAAAATATATTGCTGCATTTGCGCATTCACTGAAAAAGTTTTCATTTGGTAAAACTTGCGCACACTTACTTAAATTTTGAAAAAGCAACGTTTTGCAATTCACTATTAAAGTATTCAAATTTGACACATTTTGTAGTTTTCTTTCGCAGACCATTTTTGTTTTTTGTACAGTTGACTTTCATACAGTTCGCTGCTTCGTCATTAGTCCTGTTGTATTTAAGGGAGTATTATTTATCATTGCGTAACTTATTTTGATAGGATATTAATTTCATTATTTGGGTTTGTTTTAATGTTAGGTAGTATGTCGATAAAGTGTATATTATTTTGTAAAGCGCTATTTTGTTTAAATTAGTTTCTGGATGTAGATTTTTTATTCTTAAATTAACGCCTTGTATCCACTTTCCAGTAATAGCAAGCCGTTTTACTTCCTCCAAAATCGCCGGAATATTAGACAGGTTGCATATGACACCTCCCCCCTCAATAATACAACCAATGTTGATAATTCACTTAAACTTTTAAGTTTTACTTCAATGCATAGTAAGGCTTAATGAATTGAACCTGTTTAGGATTTTAATTGTCTTTTTAAGGTATTGAATTTGGCACGAAGAAAGTCAAAGTAGACGTTTTTGGGGGGCTGAATTTTATTTGAATTGATGTATAACTGTTATTTTCCTTAGTATTTACTTGCAATTACATTTATGCTAAATTCAGTAAATAGTGGTACCATTCATTTATGCATCATTATGAACTGAAGGCTTTATCTGCTTGCTGATTTCATCGCCCGCTCCAAATTTTTTATCTGTGGCTCTCTATTTTCTTCTTAGATTTCAACACTCTGTAGTAGATGATTAATCATCTTGTTGGTGTCATACTTAATCTTTTTAGGGGTTGCGTCATTTTTATACCTTTCAAAAGACCAATTTAGTTTGGAGAGCCCTCATCAAAACACTTTTTTCATAGAATGGAAGACAATCCTTGGGAATTTCAAAAATTAGGTGAAACGTTTTGTCAGAGAGATTTTTGGGAATAAATCAAATATAACAAAAATGAAATAAACATCTTACAATATGGAGTAAAAAGAAAACTTATATTAATATATTTCTAATTGAATTAAGAATCCAAGTAAAATGTCTAAGTAAATGGAAGACGAAATGAAATTCTTTTATACTTAACCCTACACTGCATGGTGTTGCCAATTGGCTACATGGACAATTTGTCCTCCTTATGAATAGCAGTGTAGTCATAAGGCAACTCAATGCATAAAAAGCAAGTATTGGTTATATTTAAAGCAATTATCACCATTTATCCTCCATACATGGCAGCACTGGTCTGTTACATGCTCTTAAATGAATCCATATGGATAGCTTTTAAAATCACTCAAACTACCATGTTTTGAAATTATTTTTTACAATGAAATATTTTTCTTCGTCTTTTAAAAAAATAACATGAATAAAATAAACATTTATCTTTCGTTTAAGATGCGTTTTACATCAAAATAATTATTTGGAAAAAATCTAGGACATAATACACGTCTGTAGCCATTTGGCAACATTATGCAGTAAGCATCCAGAGAACACTTCGATTCATCTCTATAGTTCATGAAGTATGAGCTTTGTTTATGTTTCGCGCTAGCTTCTTTCTCTTTTTGGAGGGTATAATATAATCATGCGGACCCAAAAGTGGTACTTTCGGCTATTCTACCGTTTATAAGACCTCGCAATTATCAATGCTTAGTTGATGTTCAACAGAGTGAACAAACAAAAAATCAATAGGGAAAAGCCTTTAAAACGTGCTCATTTTAGATTTCAGTTAGCATAAACGTTGTGCTTACACGGACAAGTAAAGTCATTAATAATTTTAAAATATAGTTTTGAAAAAAAACTAAAAAATACGCTTTTACATTGGAATGCGCTGTGATCATCACGGGTTTCCCTCTGATTTTCAAAACTACTGAATATCCGCACTTAAGTTTACATGTACTTATAATACATCAATATGCAATACAGTTTAGCCTTTAGTATTAAAAATAATATTAAATATATTACTTTTATATTTGCAAAGAACGTAAATTTTATCTTTTATTCAGAGTTACATACATACATACAAACAAACCCACGTGTGAAATTAATAAAAATGTATTAAAAAGAGACCATTAGCTACAGAGGAACTAGTTACAAACAAAAAAAAAAAAAAAAAGAGAAAAGAAGGAAAGCTTGCGCGAGAGAGCCTCCAAAAGACATCAGATTTGACAGAATTGATCATCGAAAAGTACAAGTACATATAAAAAATAATGTAAAATGTCAAAATGTAAAGGATTACAAGAGTACAGTGCACCAAATGTTCAATTCCTCTATTTTTTTACAAAAAAGAACTAATTTCAAGACTATCATTTACAATCATTTTTATCTGTTGAATGCATGGTGTAGCCATTTGGCAACAAAACTATTTTTAATTAGAAAGGGGTGAAAATTTAGAGTTAAATTTTTTTAAATATTTTTCCATGCTTTCTTATTACATTGACAAACACATATATTTTTTTCTACGAAAAATAAAAAATCATGCAGTGTAGGGTTAATGGTATTTAACTGTTCTTTCATTTCATAAAATGCAACTAGTTTTTTTTTTTTTTGAAAACCCTTACAAACGTACACTTTTCTGTTAAATATTAGCTTTTGTTTCGTTTGGGTTTTTATTTTTTTATTAATTAAATGACAGGTTTACAAGTAACAGCATTCAATTCCAACCGGAACATAATGTAACGAGTCCGTAGCACCTTCAACTTTCTTCAAATGAGCATTCCAATCTTGAGGAAGTAACTATAAATTTATTTACAAGTATTTACACTATTTACAATAAGAGCAGAAAACAATTGCTAAACATCAGCAATTAGGCAGCAAACACTACACTGTACTCTCAACAGTAATTCAGCACCACGTATCTAACGTGAACAGTAATTAAGCAATTACAAAAGCAAAACAAACATTCGCCCAAGCGAATAGCGAATAAAACGAGTCACCAGAATCAAATCTGAAAATAACTTACTGACTTGTGTTCAAGGCCAGCTATTTATACACGGAAAGAAATGTCCACAATATTCTAGAAATATCCGGAGTATTCCAAATCATTCATAACTTGAACAATTCCATTGAGAAAGTTCTAGCGATAAAAAGAAAAAGAAAAAAAAGAAAACACTCCGAGCGAAAAATGTCTTCACGCTTATTAAAATTAGGGCAAGTGTAAAAACTGCAAAGTGTTTCAGGGCCGGTATACAAGTGATAAAAGTGATATCTTCAGATACTTTTGCAACATGACGTCAGATAAAACCAAAACTAATGAAAATGATGCAAGGCAGGAAAAACAACAACTATTTACAAGATTTGTAACATTGCCCCCTTCCCAAGGACTGCACGTCCCGGGCAGTACAATCCCCAGAAAGGTAGCAAGGGAAAACTTACAGATGCACACCTTACATGATAACTAATCATAAACATGATAAACAATAACAGTGAGAACATGAAAGAAATAATAACATTGATAAAGTAATATTCCAAACAATTAAAGGCGAAAGTTATTTACAAAATTTACAAACAAATTACCATGGTAGCTTTAGATTTACTTTACGAACTATGGCCATAGTATGGGGCTAGCCGATCATAATGGACAACCCTAGGTTTTGAATGTGATGACTTCTGGATCCTCACTACGACGTCGTTCAGCCGGTGGAGAACTGTGTAAGGTCCATCCCAATGCGACTGCAATTTGGGTGACAGACCTTTACGTCGGATGGGATTCCATAGCCATACTTTGTCACCTTCTTGAAAGTCATGACCAGTGGACCTTGTGTCGTATCGGGTCTTCATCTTCTCCGTCGCGATGTTGATTCGCTCCCGTGCAAAGTGATGAACGTCTTCCAACCGGGCCTGGAGATCCTGGACGTACTCCTCAGGCGATGAAGGCGCATCTGGAGGGAGACCGAAGACGAGATCACAAGGCAGCCGAAGCTCTCGGCCGAAGAGCATCTGTGATGGGGAATATCCGGTGGTCTCGTGGACAGCACTGCGGTAGGCCAGCAGGAACAGAGGAAGTTTCTTGTCCCAATCCTGTTGATTTTTGGAGACCATAAGCGAGAGATTATTAAGGATTGTCCTGTTGAATCTCTCCACCATGCCGTCCGATTGTGGGTGTAGTGGTGTCGTTCGAGTTTTCTCAATTTTGAGGATTTTACATAGGCCCTTAAACACAGCAGAGATGAAGTTCCTTCCCTGGTCAGAATGGATCTGTAAAGGTGTCCCATATCTCGAGATCCAATGCTGGACTAGAGTCTCTGCTACAGTGGTAGCTTCTTGATCCGGAATGGAATATGCTTCGGGCCATTTGGTGAAATAGTCAATGGAAACGAGGATGTATTTGTTCCCATCAGTAGTTTTCGGTAGAGGACCAAGAATGTCGATCCCGATTCGTTCGAAAGGAGCTCCTACGTTGTAAAGATGTAGTTTCCCGCGGCTTCTTCTCTTCGGTCCTTTACGGGCAGCACAGGCGTCACAAGAATGACACCACTTCTCCACGTCATCCTTCGCCTTGCTCCAGAAGAAGCGCTCTCGAACCTTGTGGAGGGTTTTCAAGATACCAAAGTGTCCTCCAGTCGGACTACTGTGCAATTCCTTTAGAACGTCTGGAATTCTTGATCTGGGAAGGAGTAACTGCCATTTAAATGCTTTGCCATCGTCAGATTCCCATTTCCGATACAGGACGCCATTTCGCAACTGGAGAGATTTCCATAGAGCCCAGTATCTCTTCGTTGCAGGACTGTAGATAGAAACGTCTTGCCAACTAGGTCGCCGACTGTCCTTTTCCATTAACTCTATGATAGGCTTTAGGTCTGGGTCTTCAAGCTGATCTTTTCTAACTTGGTCGTCACTCCATGGATCAGGATCTGAAGATGATGAAGTAGCAGTAACTTGACAGGCAGTAGGGATTGTCATCCCGTACTGTTTCTCAATTCGGGAGCAATAATGGCAGTTCTCGGAACAAGATCTTCTTGACAATGCGTCAGCATTACCGTGTGACAAACCTTTTCGGTGCTTAATCTCGATGTCATATTCCTGGAGCCGCTGTATCCACCTGGCTACCTGGCCCTCTGGATTCTTGAAATTCAACAGCCAAGTTAAAGAGGCATGATCAGTCCGGAGCAGGAATTTACGGCCGTAGAGGTAATGATGGAAATGTTCTACAGCTTTAACTATGGCGAGCAATTCCTTTCTCGTGACACAATAATTTCGCTCCGACTTGGATAAGCATTTGCTCCAGTAAGCGATGACATGTTCGTTACCGTCAATTTCTTGAGATAAAACAGCTCCAACGCTCTCGTGGCTCGCATCAGTGTCAAGTATGAAGGATTTTTCAGGCTGAGGATAAGAGAGAATAGGCGTTGATGTTAAAGCCTCCTTCAGCTGTAGAAATGCATCCTCGCATTCTTTGGACCATTCAAATTTTTGTTTGCTCTCCGTCAGCTTATGCAAAGGTCGTGCAATGTTGGAAAAACCCTTCACAAACTTCCTGTAGTACGTGCAGAGCCCCAGGAAACTTCGCAGCTGATGGACATTTTCGGGGCGGCTCCAATTCTTGACTGCAGATACCTTATCTGGATCTGTTCGTACACCTTCGGAAGAGATAATGTGACCAAGGTAGTTCACCTCACGGCGGAACAAATTACATTTGGACGGGCTTAACTTCAGGTTGGCTTCCTTAAGCTTTTGCAGCACCTTCCTAAGATTAACCACATGTTCCTCAAAACTGCGTCCTATGATGATGATGTCGTCCAAGTAGACAAGACAGGATTCATAAGAGAGTCCTCGCAGCACTGATTCCATAAGACGCTCGAACGTGGCTGGTGCATTGCAGAGGCCGAAGGGCATCACTTTAAACTGCCACAAGCCTTGTCCGGTTGTAAACGCCGTCTTCTCTCGGTCGTCGGGGTGTATCTCCACCTGCCAGTAGCCGCTCTTTAAATCCAGGGTCGAAAACCACTTGTGTCCGGAAAGGGTGTCCAGAGTGTCATCGATCCGTGGAAGAGGGTAACTGTCTTTTTTGGTGATGTCATTCAGGCGTCGGTAATCAACACAAAATCTGGTGGAGCCGTCTTTCTTTCGGACCAAGACGATAGGGGATGCCCAAGGACTGGATGAGGGTTCGATGATGTCATTCTCCTGCATCTCTTTTACGAGGATCTCAACCTCTTCCTTCTTGGCGAACGGTAGTCGTCTTGGATGCTGCTTGATAGGGGGATGATCTCCAGTGTCGATCCTATGGTGCGTTAAATTCGTGCGACCAACATCCTCGGATGTAGATGAAAACACCTGCTTGAAGTTGTCCACCAATTTTTCCGCAGCGTATCTTTGATCCTTCGATAATGGTGCACTTCCAATTAATTTGGAAGTCAAGGATTCGGAAGACACAGTCTCGGAGGAATCAATTCTTCTGATGATGCAGTTTACGGGAGTACAAGTTGCCAACACTTCTCCTTTCTTGATATTCCTCGGTCTTTCACTTACATTGGCGACTCTCACAGGAACTGCATTCCTTGAAAGGTCCACAAGCGTAGATGCCACTAGTACTCCTTTTGGGCTATTACTCTGGTTAGGATATTCAATTAGGCCGAATTTAAAGCTGTTGTTTTCTTTGATGGAGCCAGGTATTAGTATTTCTGATCTAGAGGGAATCAATGAATCAGTTTGGGCTATTATTTGATGAGCAGATTTTAAGTTATTTTCGCTATTGAAAATCACTATGTCTTCCCTCATCGAGTGCAGCTCATTATTTTTAAAGTCAATAGAAAAATCAAATTTTCTCAAAAAGTCCAGTCCGAGAATGAAGGGATCTGTAATGTCAGCGACGAATGCCGTGTGATGGTAAGTGGCGCTTCCGAACATTATTTCTAAGTTCACTTTTCCTTCAATCTCGATTTTGTCACCTGTCACAGTTTGAAGAGTAACGCAGGGCGGCGTCCATAAGATCTTGAGTCCAAATTGACGAGCCACATCAGTCTTAATAATGGTAACGTTAACTCCTGTGTCCACAATCATTTCGCAGGGAAACCCATTCACATAAGCGTAAATGAAGAGTCCGTTGCAGCCGCCACTTCTTGGGGAAATCTGGAAAACTTTGGGAGACTTCTTCTTTTCTTGGCGAGCTTCGCAGTTCTTCCGTACGTGGCCCTCACCGCCACATTTCCAGCACTTCAGTGGTTGTTTACTTTGGTCCTTGTGAGCCGTAATCTTCTTCAGGGTCCCCGAGAGCTCCTGAATTTGTCGCTTAATTTCCACGAGACAAGTTGAGTTCGAATCCGGAGCACGCACTTCCACGCCCCTGATTGAATGGCGATCCTTGCGGGACGTTTGCTGTGCAGCCTCGAACTTCATTGCGTAGACCAGACCGGATTTAAGATCTTTAATGTCCGCCATCCGGAGAGCCGTCTGAATTTCTGGATTTCGCACTCCATCTATGAAGTAGTTCAGGGCCAGGCTATCGCGAACACCCGAAGGACAGTCCGAGAAGGCGAGATGGGAAAGCCTCTCAACGTCTGCTGCAAAAACTTGTAGAGTCTCTCCAGCCCTCTGGAGTCTGGATTTCAGCTGGAGTTGGCTGAATTCTTTTTGGCATGCTTCGCCAAAGCGAAGCTCCAAGGCCGATGATAAGGCATCGAAGTCGCGGTGCTTGTCCTCTGGGAAGGTCTGTAGTATGTCAGCTGCATCCCCTCTCAGCGAGGCTGCAAGGTGACAGGCTTTCGTGGAAGAGTCCCAGGAGTTTGCTTCTGCAACGATGAGGAACTGCTTCTTGTAAATATTCCACGAGGTCTTCCCGTCAAACGTGGCCAGTTTGATGGATGGACGCGAAGTTCCA
Source organism: Uloborus plumipes (assembly GCA_038373865.1). Taxonomy (NCBI): domain Eukaryota; kingdom Metazoa; phylum Arthropoda; class Arachnida; order Araneae; family Uloboridae; genus Uloborus; species Uloborus plumipes. The sequence goes on from JAXGGA010008415.1 coordinate 20,542, forward strand.
GCTGCAGCTACACAGTCACTTGAGTTGTTGGAGGATGCTGATAATTTCGATTCAAGTTCTTTAATTTTCTTTTCCACATGATTTTCTACTGTGGTGATTCGATCTTCAACGCTGTCAACTTTCTCTTCTAGAGCCTCCACTTTATTTTCCATATTGGTAAATTTACTTTCCACCAAACTTTTCATTGACGTTAGATCGCATTTAATTTCTTCAGCTAGATCCTTTTTTAATTGTTCTTGATTAGTAGCCAGAGTCGCCATATCACTCTTAAACTGTTCTTGATTCGCAGCCATGTCATTCTTAACAGCGTTGATCGCATCAAGAAGTTGTTTCAGTTGTTCATCCATTGCTCGAGTAATTACCATAAAATTCCGAAGTCGAAAAGTCCGCAGGAAGAAAAGTCCAAGTTCACAAATAATAATTCCAAGAAAGTCCTTGAAGATGCCCCACGTTGGGCGCCAAAATTGTAACGAGTCCGTAGCACCTTCAACTTTCTTCAAATGAGCATTCCAATCTTGAGGAAGTAACTATAAATTTATTTACAAGTATTTACACTATTTACAATAAGAGCAGAAAACAATTGCTAAACATCAGCAATTAGGCAGCAAACACTACACTGTACTCTCAACAGTAATTCAGCACCACGTATCTAACGTGAACAGTAATTAAGCAATTACAAAAGCAAAACAAACATTCGCCCAAGCGAATAGCGAATAAAACGAGTCACCAGAATCAAATCTGAAAATAACTTACTGACTTGTGTTCAAGGCCAGCTATTTATACACGGAAAGAAATGTCCACAATATTCTAGAAATATCCGGAGTATTCCAAATCATTCATAACTTGAACAATTCCATTGAGAAAGTTCTAGCGATAAAAAGAAAAAGAAAAAAAAGAAAACACTCCGAGCGAAAAATGTCTTCACGCTTATTAAAATTAGGGCAAGTGTAAAAACTGCAAAGTGTTTCAGGGCCGGTATACAAGTGATAAAAGTGATATCTTCAGATACTTTTGCAACATGACGTCAGATAAAACCAAAACTAATGAAAATGATGCAAGGCAGGAAAAACAACAACTATTTACAAGATTTGTAACAATAATTTTTTTACATTTTTACCGAGAAAAAAGTTTTTTATTTAATCTAAAAATTTGCTTTGAACTGTATTGATCATGTAATTGTTTTTATTATTGCATAGTTTCAAACTTTCTCTGTTATTCCTTTTGAATAGGTTATGAACAATTTATGTCGTGCTATTAATTTAAATTTAAATATTGTAATAATGCAGAAGATGCATAACCTATTTTGCATGAATTTAATAAATTTTTGTATTCCAACTTCAACACTTTTTTTTCTTTCAAAATTATATGATCGTTTTTGTGAACAACCGGTAGCTGATGTTTCTGTATGTTTATTTTTACTAGTTTTAAAGTAAGAGATCAAACTAAAATGGTTTGGTGTGGGAGAAAGTTTCTAAAAGTGATCCACTTTCGAAAAACGTAATTCTTTGGTAGATGACAACTTGAAGCAATGAAAGGGGAATATGTTTCCTTTTCCGTGCCTATATATATCGTTACGTTTTTGTAATATCTCTATTGAATTTAAAAAGTAAAAAAAAAATCCAGACGATATCAGGGGTCTGGCCAGAGGAAATTCGGGTCCGTTAACGGACCCTTCACAAAAATACGATCAAGCAAAACGGACCCTTCACAAAAATACGTTCAAGCAAAACGGACTCTTCACAAAATGCTGATCAAACAAAATGGACCTTTCACCCATTATCCATTTAAAAAGCAAATCTGAAATCAAAATAATTCATAGCATATTTCTGCGTAAAAGCCCATTATTTTTGAGCCTTTTCTGAAGTTAAAGAAGGGAATCGCTTACCCGGCACTTTTTGTACCGAAAAAAAAGTGGGCATACTTCTGGCGTGCGATGCTCCAACAAGCAATAAATGTAAAATGTAGCACTTTTTGTTGGCTTCTGTTTTGCTTTAATAGTTCTGCTTGTTTGTTTTATCGTATGCAAATCAAAATGGCTTGCTGCGACGTTGCTGTTATAGATTTCTCTGGAAATGCAGAGTAAGAATTTTTCTCTCTGCTCTTGACTTAAACAAAAAGGAATTAATAGTGATAGCAATTATTGGCGAAATGAACTTAGAACTGCAAACAGATAGCTAGGGTTGGAGAAAAAATAGGATTGCTTCTCATAATGATCAGCTTTTTAAAATTATCGCCATCTGACGTCTTTGGTGCGATGTTTTGACCTTATTTTGGCAGAAAATTATCTGTTTTTTTAAGGCTTACCAGGGTGATGTTATGGTTATATTCAGGAATAATTAATGTATTTTTCGTCTGTTAATATTGGCAGTTCAAGATTGTTTGCTTTGCTCTATCTCCCTACTTTCGTATTTTCCCCTCCCGATTTTTGGCGAATATGTCGGTGATTATTAATGACATTTATCATATAAACCTGATGAAATGTAATTCTAAAATTCTTTGACTTTAATAAATTATTTTCATTTTGAAAATGCGATCTCTGCATCCGATATGAAAATCAAATTTTACTTATTTTTCAAACTAATTACTCTTTGTGAGAAGGCAAATAAATGAAAATTCGCTTTATTTTTTGTTCAGATCATTATTTTAAAAATTTTAAAGCAAAATTAAGTTTCTGAGTCTTTTAGTTGTTCTTTTATGAGTCTAAATGTTAAACATTGAATGGATCGTTTCATTTTATTTTTGCATTAATTGTGTTAATAGATATTAATAATATGTTTATCACAGACCTTTAAAATGCAGTTGTAAAAATATTTTACCGAAATGACCTCGTTTATATGCCATTTTTATGCTTTTGATGCGTCACTTTGAAAACTACAATCTCTTTGCATCCGCTACAGGAATCGGATTTTTCGCATTTTCGATGTTTAATACGCTGTTTTGAAAGGAAAATAAATGAAATTCGTTTTTATTTTCATTAAATGAACAAAAAATTTTTTTTGCATTTTTTTTTCCCAGAATTTTTCTGTTTTCACAAAATTATTTGGTTTTTCACAAAAAACGGACCCTGTGAAAAATCCTGGACAGACCCCTGGATATTTTCAAAAGCTTCCAAGCAAATCCAACCAAACGATTCGAAAGTTTCTCTGAACTCCCAATTTCGGAAATAAGAATAAATGAAGTGAAGGGAAAAAAGAGTTGAAGGGGGAAAAAAAAAATCTGAAGCAATCGAACGGATGTCAAAATCTTCACAACACCAAAATTCTTTTGCGTCGTCGAAGATAAAGACGAAAAGAGAAGAGGAAAAAAAATTGATTCAGATCAAAATTCATAGTTCACCACCGTCAGATATTTCTCCCCGTGCATCCATACATACATCCGCTTGTGAGAATCTTAGAAAAAGGGGAATAAACATTCGAATTTTACAGACACCAGCGAGAGGAAACTGAATCGCGACCGATAGACGCAGGAAATAAAAATTGGATTCCACGGAAGGAATGAAAAGGGACTTTTTACCCCGGGAAATAGCAGACAAGTTGGAGGATCAGCAGTAACGAAATTTCGCGTCCGCTCTCGAATTTTCGTTGCGACTCTTTAAGATGAAAAAGGATTAAAAGTATCATTTCAATGTGTCTCGAAAGAGGAGGTTCGAATAAATGATGTATGGGAGGATTTCTTTTTATTTCAGTACCCAGTTTTGGATGTAGCTTAGAATATTGCTAACATTGTGATTCATTTTTTATTTTCCTCCTATGAACTGAACATCACGAAAGAAGTTTGCCATTTAAAAATTACTCCACTTGAAAATGTTCTCAATTCTCATACAGCGGTGTTTTGCTTTGCTCAAGCATCAGCTATTTCTTCCTGGTGAATTTCTCATCTTCTGTATAAAAGTCTGAAAGATATGCAGTTGATATTGATGGGCTTAATAAGGGGGGAGGGGGTGTAGGTAAACAAAAGTGCTGTAAAAGTTTTTTTTTTTTTAAAGATTTAACGAGTAGCCATTTCAGTATATGGAACTCTCTCTCCATCTTTTGTCTTAAATACTGGGGGGGGGGGGGAGGGGGCTGAAGAAGGAGGTAAACACAAATAAATACATAAAAAGAAAGAAAATACAAAAAAAAAAAAAAAAAAATTACAGAGAGGTAACGAGTAGAGAATAGAGTGGTTGAAAGTTTATTATTAGGAATACTCTTTATCCGAGTTTTTAATTCTCTGAAGCAGCAAGATGCGATTTTTTTCTTGTTTTTGAAATGTATTTATTTAGTTTTTTTGTTTTCTTTCTTTATTTTTTCCAGTTGCATCGCAGGACGATGAACTCCGAAATATTTCTCCAACGCTTTAAATTTATAATTAAATATTTGCTTAAAACTCAGTAAGATAAATTTGCAACAAAATGCTGCTAATTCGTGTATTGTAAAGGGTAGAAAATACTGTAAAAAGGCTGCAAGTTTTGAAACAAAAAACATCCGAAGGTTAATTTTGTAACGGATATGCATAATTAACTGTAAGCAAGGTATGGGCTGTAAGAACCAAGTGCAAATTACAGTCAACTAGGAAATCCCAAGGGACCGGTTAATGCCTTCGAGTTATGAGAAGTTCCCACTGCCTTCTCTTGAGACCCAATGAAAACTTTGAGAAAAGTAATATTTGAGTTACATAAGGCTTCAAGTTATAGTGAGTTGAATGTAGTAAAATTTAGTCAACTAAATCGTTCTAAAGATTGAGTTCCCTCTTCTTCCCAGATGCGCCCAGTACGGTAGGTTTTTAAAAAACTTGTGAAAAAAAAAAAAACTCCTTTGCTCAAAAACAATTTCAAAACTGGTGAACTCTTTAATGAAAACATTCTATTTTTTTTTTAATCGTCAGGTGAATGATTTTTAGTATAAAACGAGTTCCCTGCGTCATGTAATGGTTACAGTATATAAAAGGTTATTCCCTAAGTAGAAATAGCAGATGAAAACTTGTTGAAAGCAGATCGTTCTTGTGGTACAAAACGTCAAGTTATATTGCTCTTCTACTTTAAATTTTTCACGAACTTAATTATTTTATCAAGCAAGTCTTCAACTTGAAATGAAGTTAAAAAAAAAAAAAAAAAAAAAAAAAAAACATGCAGGTTTTATTTTTGTGTCTTCTGTTTGCAAGTTCAAACAACGCTTCATCATTTATTTCACAGTCAAAATATCAAATCTTTGTTTCCCCAACAATTTTTATGTTGCCAGACGACAATGTATAGTTAAGAGAAACTATTTTTGAATAGTGCTTTTTCGTAGGATCTTGAAGAAGTTAACTTCGAAATTACGTGTTTATGCAATTTCCACGAACCGCTTTTCTCGAATCCAATAAAAGCCTTGTGACGTGGGCTAACTGTTGCCCTGAAATTAAATAAAATTGCCCATATTTCAAGTGTTTATTTGCAATTAAAGTAAGCAGAATGTCTTTGACAGATTCGAGCCATTATTATGAATTTGTGCTTTGAAACGGTTTGACCACTCTTCCTTTTTCCTCATCTTTATTTCCTCCAACCAATTCACTTTGTCGGCGGGTGATTTTAATGTTTATATCTTATCTTTTGTTTATTTACTTTTTTTTTTTTTTTTGACTGGCCAAGAACTTCACGCTCGGTTTCTTTTGTGCGGGCGGAGTTCAGCCAAGGGCGGTATCACGTGACTTGGAGAGAAATTTGGGTACGACTTTCCCTGAGAATAATAAGAGATGATTTTATCAGGAATTAAATAGAATGATCGTTTCGGTATTCGCTCGTGTGCGTCAGTGCTTTTCAGAGGAACTTGATGGCATCGGGAAAGATCGACCGTTAATGGAGCAAGCTCTTTTTTTTTTTTTGTATGTTCGCAAATCTTTTCGATTTCGTTCATGTCGGTTGTCCAGTGATATGGAAATTTGAAAGCAAGAGAAGAGGATTCAAAATTTACAATTCTGTGGGAAATCCATTGCCACATAATCAAGGTTGCATGTACAGCAAAATATACATATAGTATTTAAATTTATTATCTTTATGGGAACGGGAGTGTTTTGAAAACTTACTGCTCCCAAAAATGTTAACATTAGAACGAACTGTTCTTTACTTGAATTTACCAAGTTCCGTCGATGTCTTTTCATGTAGTACTAGCTGCCAGGGCAGCTAGATTAGCTTCCTGCGGCATGTTGATGCATAACGTGCCCCCTCTCTAACTTTTACCTTATTCTGATGTTATATTATTTGGTATAATTTAATGTTCATTAGATTTCAAGACATACCACGCACGTGGCCCGGCGTTGCACGGGCACTTCGTGCCTTGAAAGTAATGAGGAAAATTTCAAGAAACTACTTTCCGCCAAGGCGGCTCGCTAACAGGCGCTTTACGCCTTCACTTTTTTCCTGCATCAAAAAAAAAAATCATTCGAATTATTGAGATGCTTCTCGCCTTCAAAATGGTGAGGAACGTTACAGCAAGTTCTGCTCGCTCAAGGGAAAGAAGCAGACATAGATACTCAGTTTTTAATATAAGTAGATGGCTTTTCAACAAATGAATGTTTCAAAATATTACAAGTAGCTAGCGATAAAAATACTACGTAAGTAACCCGCTTATGAATTTCGTGTTTGATTTAGTTAAGCCTTCATTCTAAATTCTCATTCTCATTGTTATTACTGTTTCATAGCAACGACGTTTTGCAAAAATGGATTTCATATTTAATCATTTATTTGGCTTAATCGCTTTAAACTTGACTACTTATTAATTGATATCTTCGCTAATTAAAATCGTATAATTATATCAATTGAAACTAATGAAGCCTGAAAAATTACCTATCTATCGGTACCTGGTTCGACTTTCAGGTCATTGGCGTTCAGGAGAAAGAAGCGTGACATAGAAAAAAAGATAGTTAAAAAGATAGAAAGAAAGATAGTTAGAAAGATACTCAGTTTTTAATATAAGTAGATTTTAATATCGCACGGCAATAATGAACCAATTATCGTTAAGTCTATCGAACGATTTTTCTTTATTACTAAATTCTAGTTTCATTTCGAGCTTAACTTATTATTTTTATTTTAAGAAAAATATAGCTTTTTTTCACACTGACTTTATAACTTATCATATCTTATCTTCCGTTAATTTAGTAACAAACACACTTAAAAAAAAAAAAAATAATAAGTTCTTAAGCAAAAATTCTGAAAAGCTTTTGTAAAAAGTGAATGGTTAGCATTTTGTTAATAGGTAAATAGAGGAAATGAGCAAGGTCTTAGGGGCAAAACTGCAAGCGCTTCTCATTTTTAGATGATTATTTTTCATGAATGTTCCAATGAACCGAATTTTCACCATGTACACAACTTGTGCCCTTTCAAAATGAAATTTTAATTTGCGCACTTTTTTTTTTTTATAATTGATAATCTGCTTATTTTGAAATTCCTTCGAGGAGCAAAAGACTAAGCGACGCGAAAATATTCCTTTTATGGAATGATGCAAGAAAGTTGTTGAAGCACAAAGGCTGAAAACGGGGTCTGTATGCCTCAGAAGCGGGTTTCAATTTCAAAATCTAATACTCATAAAAATGTGCGTTTCGTATTTTACAAACGAGAAATACTTATTTGAAAATGTCAGCTTATGAAATGAGATTAGAAGGGCGGGGAATAAAATAAAATAAAAAGTAAAACTATAAAAATATATTATGGTTTGTTCTCTGTATAATGCCAAAATTTATCATGTCAAATAAACTACCAATTTTGTTTTGGTCGTCAAAAAAAGTAATGGAAGTTTCGAGTTTTAAGATCTACAATATTTGCAGAATTAAAAAATATATATTTTCCTTTCATGTCTTGTGCTCATTTCCTCTATTTACCTTTGTAACTAGTGTCTAAATCACCCCCACAAACGATTTAAAGTAAGGCCCCTATATATACGAGCCGGCGCATCAAGATTAAGTTTCACCACTTTGGATCCAGCGCGTGTTTGTGTGTTTGAGTGGTTGTCTTTTCTGGCCAGTAGTCGCGTTTTGGTAATTTTTCACTGTGAGCAATTATTAGCGGCACGTGGATTTGGCAAAGCTTAGCAATGTGCCAAAACTTTTTCCTGGTAACCCTACTCCGCAACAATGAAAATTTGAAAGTAAAAGTTAAGGAATTGGATCCAAAGTGGTGAAACTTAATCTTGATGCGTCGGCCTGTCTATATAGCGGCTCTAATTTAAAGGGGTTACTAGTTACTAGTACTCCCGAATCGGCGGTGATAAAATGAGTAGTTGTTTTCAAAACTACATTTGTTACAAAGCGTTTCATTTTAGTTAAAAATTCTTGTTCAAATGAAGACATAAATACTCCCCAGTATTTACAATTTAGAAATGGTAGTTTAATCGCATTTGAATCAAATATTAAAATTTTTCCAAACATCACGAGAAGACTTCAATTTGTTGAGTTCACTCGAAGCAGTGTGCAGAGCCGCGCCAAGCCTGATCGGCGCCCTCGTGCAAAGGTCTTCTGAGCGCCTTATGCAGTAACGTTCGATAGTTATAGACAAAATATAATTTAGAAAAAATAAATTTCGCGGATAATGTCCCTCCCTCCCCCCTAAAAAGTAATTCCAAATGTCGAAAAACTCCTTCACACATAACATTATATTTTTATTTATTTCAAAATGGTTATTCTCAATTTTTGTTCTATTTTTTAAGCAGTAGGTTTTTTTTTAAATATCCCGAAACATTTATTTCCCTATAAGCGTTAGAATATATAGAATATTAAATTTTAGAAGCTCAAAACTAAAATAGTAGGTTTTTAATAGTTAAATTTTAAAAAAGTGCATGACTGAAATTTCTTTTGTGTCCGTTCAAATCGTTCATGTAACGCAATCAACGAGTAAATAGTCCAACAAACAGTTTTACCGTAATCTCCAAGATCGCTTTGCCTGATGATCTTTTTCTTACAGTCTAATTTCGACGTGGATTTATTAATTTTTTCTTTTTTTATACGGAAAACATGCAATGCGTGTGTGAAACTAGATTTGTGTATTCTTTTAGTATAGAAAAAGTTCCAAATTAAAGAAAGAAATAAATATATATATATATACATTTAAAGTTATGGTATTTCATTTTTTGTAAAGACAATTACAAAAAAGAATAATGAAGATAGTTTTCAATGGTTGGGCTACAAGTTTTCGACTGGGGTGATACGGCCTCTCGTCTTCCGTGAGTTTTATGGGCAATAAATATTCGTACAACGTACACAGTTGCGAGTACTCCGCTGCGCGCTCCACCCCTTCTAAGAGACTTATTTATTATTGATTATAGAGTCACAATTCGTTTTTCCATTCGCCTCATTTGTGCCTTCTTATACGTTGTAATTTTCTTTGCATACATATATTTCTCTAGCTATTTTTATTTCTTTCGGGAGTTAAAAAATGCGCTAAAATTAGCACATAGACAGGCTCATTGTTTTAAAGTTGTCCTGGGAGCGGGGTCAAAGGATGCAAATTTAATCAGTAAACAACAAAAACTACGCCGACTGTTACTATATTGAATTCTCAATTATCAAAGCACCCCCCCCCCCCCTCTCCAACGACGGGCCTGGTTTTCGTTAATCGCAGTCAACTCTCAATCATTTCAAACTAATATTATTTCTCAAATAACACTCTTTTATTACCGTGCCCCAAATAGACTTCATCATTTTACTGTAAATAAATAATTAAAAAATTTAAAAAGTGTGAAACTGGCTAAAAGTCAATACTAATTATTATTATTGGAAGTTTAAAAAAATCTGCACGTGCGAGAGGACACACACGACTTTCTCACTGCAAATAACTCAGCAAATTGGGGGTAAAACCAAAACGACGTTTTCGACATGAGCTTTACGAAACCTAGTGTCAAGTGCTCTAACACCATTGAAAAGGATGCTACTATTCTACTGTGGGATTGTGGCCAATCTGGATAGAATAAAAATTCATAAACAGAAACATTTGTAAGCTGAAATGTGCAAATCTTGACATTGAAAATAAAATATTAATAACATTTAACAATTTAAGTGATTAAAAATATCGTTAAACTTTTAACTAGAAAAATATAGGAATAACTGAATTTTAACTACTGCTTATGAAACCAAACTACTACTCGTCAAATACAACTCATAAAAAGTTTTCAGATTCACTTAAATTCCTATCGAGCGTAACGTCCGGTTTTTCGTGTAGCCAAAAATCGGAGCATGACAAATACAGTAGAGAACCAATTATCCGGGATGTTCGGGACCACAGTTATCCCGATTAACTGAATTTCCCGGTTTTCTGGATCGCTACGCAGCGATATTTGCCAATTGTTTATAAAACCCAAGTTTCTTTCATAAGTAGTAATGCATCTTAAAATCTGAAGAGAAAACGATCTAGAAGTGCTTATAGATATTACAATATTCAAAATTTCTGAGCTATATGCCACTTATATGGTATTTATAAAGAAACCGTTCATATTCATTTCGGTATTTCAAAAGAAAAACGAAAAAAAAAAAAAAACCTTCATTTTTTAGAAATTGCCGAAAATGCGTATTTAAAGTGGCGGAAAAAATCGACAAAATGTTGCCGGTTTTCTGATTTCCCGGTATTTTGGTTCCCGGATAAAAGGTTCTGTACTGTATTTAATTTTGGAATACCCTGCACATTTTTACTTCATATCTCAAAGTTATTTCGAATTCAATAGCTCCTTGAATACACCCATTGTGTTTTGGAAAAAGAAATATTTTAAAACTCAAAGTTAAAGTAGCTCTAAATATCTCTCGAATTTGCATTTGATAAATAATTATTCACACTTTTTTGTCTGTCAAAATATGACAACAGGGTACTGATTACATTTCTGAATTGAAGTATTAAGTGGAGGATATTCCCCTTAAAATCGGAAACTGAAATCTTTCCCGGAAAACCAATAAAATTCGGATTAGTAAAAAGGCATTAAATTTAATATGAAATACAAATGCATTGTCAAAAGGTAATTTTTTTAATTAAAAAAACTAGTGTTTGAAGCAAAGAAGAGATAATCGTGTGATTATGGTCACATTTTTACTTTTTGAAACTGAAAAGTTTATCTAAACTGTTGTCTATAATATGTAAATATTACGCAAAAGTAAATAACATGCAAATATGCTTACCGTATTTTTTACGTACGATAACATAAAGCAGTCGAATCGCCACGAACAATTGTTTTAATACTAAAATACATTGCACTAGAGAAAATCCTACGTAGTATTGATTCAACGGAAGGAAGAAACCTATTGAAGAGCAGAAGATTTGCTTGGACTCTTTTGCTTATAACCTTATAGACATGCTGAAATAGCTTACACGTCGGCGTCTCATTCAGAAGAAAAGTGCTGATGTATGCATTAACATCTCGTGTTTCCAGTGTAAAAGATTAAGCTTTTGAAAATAGCTTGTTTAGACACAACAAGGCAATAATTTTTCCTATATGGGTAGGTAGCGAGACGGATTGCTTGTCTCATTGAACTATATAACTTCATCGCCAGAGTTCGTTTTAATGAAGAGTTCAATTTTATTTTTTTATTTGGATTTTTTATTCAAATTCTTTTTTTTTCTTGTTTTGGAGTTTTTTTGGTCGGTAGAGCTCGGCGCCTTTTAGGCTTTGGCGCCCCCGTGCGCCGCACGGCTTCGCACATTGGCACGGCGCGGCCCTGGCAGTGTGAGTGAAAATCAAAAATAAACCTGAATTGTAGTTACCTAGTTGTAGTATTCATTTTGCGATATGTATAATTCAACTTCGCAGAGATGGCCTATGACTCCTCCTTTTTTTCAGGATTGTCCATTTTTAGGAAGGGGTGATACGCAGATGAAAATTGAGGAATGGGATTCACAATTGATGGGAGAATTTGAATGGGTAGAAATTCTACCTATTTTAAGGAATGGACTCGTTTCCTCATTTGATTGACACCGGCCATCTCATCGCGGTTGAATTATACTAAACATTTCGGTTTTTATTTTATTTGTTTATTTTACTGAAATGAAAAAAAAAAAAAAAAAAAAATGACTCCGAAAAAAAATCCAAAAATTGCAGATAAAACTGTTTAAATAGCCCTTGGTTTGGTGTGTGTGTGTGGGAGGGGAGGGGGGGGGGAGGGAGTGATGTAACAATCTCTAAGACTATTAATGGACGTATTTTGAAAACTTATCACGGTAGACTGGTTCCAGACAGAGAAAGACCAAAAAGAGGAATTAACTTAAAAAAAACTTATATGAGCTTTTGAAATCACTTGAAAAACATATTTAGCGATGAACTGTCATTTGCACCCCGACCATATCTTGCTATTCATGTTAATTAATAGAAAATCCTCATTGTTTAGTGTGATAGGTTTCACTTTCCCAGTCGAACTTTCTCTTTCTTTCTTCATCCAAATGTAAGATGAAAACGAAGTGAAATACTTTACTTTGCTGCATTCAGTTTTAGCAATGTGTAAGAAGTAAAAATATTACTGCATATTTTAAGAAAATTATGCGATACGAGTTGATAAAACAACATTTATGAAGCATAAACATTGCACATGACTATGTACATCTTCGGAGCAAGAAATAACCGCTTTTTAACCGTAGAAAAGTTAAAAAATGAACACCTGACAAAACCAAAAGAACAATCCAGAAAGATTTAATTTTCATAAAGGGTTCTCCGGTTTTTACTATTTAACTAGTTTTTTAGTCGTTCATGTAGCTTTTCTTGGATGTTCGTTTGTCCATAAGTCTTCTGCATCGAAAGAATGAAGGATTTTACGAAGCCTTAAAACAAGTGCAGGTATATGTATCACTCTCTAATAACTGCGCTTTATTAATGATGATTTTATCAGCTTATTTTCGGCCGAAAGGTATTGATTTTTTTCTTTTCTGTTCTTGTTGCAATATGAATGAGTATCCAATTACTGGAATTACTTGTATCAATACATTTCTTTAGAAATTAGAAGTAACTGTTGCCTTGTTGTGACATTGTGAGTAAGTGTGTAATAATGTTATAAAAATGTTGGCAAATGAAATGAGTGAAACTGCGGGCAGTAAAGTATTTTACAATTTCACCTGTGTTTCTTGAAGCAGTTTTTTGCTTTCCTTCTTCTTGAGTCTTAAAATGGGGTAGATATTATGATACATTACGTAGAGAATCTGCTGTGCTTTTTTTGAAGTCGAACAAGGTTTGGTGGGCAATAAATAATATTCCATAAATGAAAATGAAATGTGAAATTTGAATGCTCAAAGAATGGCTACTCTTCTGGGTTTGTGTTTGAGAAACCGAGAATTTAAACTTCGAAGCAAAAAGAATCAACGGAAGCTTTCCTCTCTAGTTTTCAACTCATTCTAAATCTACCTTTACGTCCCTTCCCCACTGTTTATGTAGAACTCTTTTTCTTCTCGCCGCTTTATCCCTTGTTTATTTTTATTCTTCATTTTTTCTCGTAAACCGTAATATGTATTTTTTTCTTTTTTATTTAGCCCAGCTGCCAATGTAAACACAAACCCCGTGTCTCGTAAGCTTTTGGAGCCCATTGACCTCTATTTCCTCGACGCGCACATCCATCCATGCATGCATCCATTCAAACTATACATGCATACATCCCCGTTGGAATGAGATGGGAGCCGGGGGGAGGGGCGGGATGGAATGAAGGGAAGAGATGGAATACGAGGGGAGTGAGAGAAAGGGCGGGGGGCGGGAAGGTCTTAGAATAGCCACGTGCTTTTGCCGAGATTTGTTGTCGATTTCCGCCGCCCGTTGTGTCTGTGTATGCCCCGGGTCACGTGTTCTATGTTAATTATCCACGTGGTTTTGTATACGAAGAGGAGGGATGCGGTCTGAGGATGCTCGCTCTCTCTTTTCCGCGAATTCTTTACGATTCGGCCACGCTCTCAGCTGATCGCAAAGGGTGGGAGGGGTGGGGGTTAAGCACATCTGGAATGCTCCTGGCACGCGGGCCTTGACTTTCGCGGCATCGTTAGTGTGGCCCATCTGTCATCGGCGAGCACTTGTTGGATTTCTTTCGCTATCTGCCGTGCTGTGAGAATTTGCGGTGGGTGGCAATTAGGTGTAGTCGGTTCTCTTTTATCTGAGACTTTGGACTCTAGAACTTGCTGAAGTTCAGACACTTTTTGAATTTTTGTCTTCAGTTAAATAGTAAGATTAGCAGTCGCCACTCGTCACGTGGCAACTTTAAATTTCTGTATCATTCGCCATCCGGTCTCTTTTCTCAATCCAACCAAAAATATTAGTAATAAATGACGTTCAGTTAACTTAAATGTCATGCATAACTTTTTTAACATTTGTTTAAATTGATAGTTTTTGTGTTTTTGCAGCAATATAAGAGCTAATTTGATGATTAGTTACTTCTTTTTGGTTTACTAAAAAAGTGGCGACTATATTAAAAAAACTTTAAACTAATAAATTCTTTTCTATTCGCCTTTTCTGGCAACCACAAGCATTTTCCAATCTTAAACTTTACCTTCAGTGATGAAGAAAAATTTAAAAATAATCTCGCAACTTCAGAATATGTACATTCAGAATATGTACGTTTTTCAGAATATGTACATTCAATGAAAAGAAAAAAAGCATATGATGACTATTAAACTAAACATGTTATTACATTTAGCTGAAACCATGCCTCAGTTCAAAATTAGATTTAATTGTCAGTGCCGCTGTTACTGTTAAAGTGAAAAATGTTTTTGATGAGAGAGACTTTACGATTTACTCTTTTGATGGAAAACTTTTTTAACCCTTGAAATATCATGGGACATTTGTGTTTTAGTTTGAAGTTTATTTTAGAAAATGTTGAAGACAAATTATTTAATTATTTTTTTCTCCGTGGAAATAAGTAATTAAATTAAAATGTTAAAAAAAAAAAAAAAAATGTTTGAGAAATATACTGCAATTTTTCGCAAATGAAACTCATCTGCATTCCTACTGTCATGATTATACTTTTATGCAAGATATTTGATTGATGATTAAGTTGAAGCAAAAAAAATTTTTTATTCAAATATCTATATAAGAGTAGAGAAATAATGAAAGAAACAAATTTGGAAAATAGTGTTGTAGCTTTGCACCATACAGTGATAAACTTCCGTCATTTTGCACAAAGTGTACTGAACCAGTTTTTATGAAACTTTCAACATGTTTTTCGCTTCACCATTTCATGTTTTCTTTATTTTTATATTATATTATTATTATTATTTATTTATTTTCCCGCAAACTTTGGTGCACAAAAGTAGGACTCCACCTAAAGGTTGGCCTTAAAAGGAAATTAGTGGATCAATTCTCCAACTAACGTTTCATCCAGGTTTCGCTTTTAAGGATTCATAGGATTTGGAAACGGACCTGATTTTTAAGATGAACGTTTTAAAAATTTCTCCATAGTTTGGTTCATTCCCAATGCCAGGGGGTCTTCAAACTTTTTTGACCACCGGCCTTTTTTGAAAATTTCAAGAGTGTCGTGGGCTCACACTGCAGATAGAGATAACTCAACATACACCTTGTAGTTTAAAATCACATTCATATTTTTGTATTTGAAATAATTGAAAAATGTAAGAACTAAATTTTTAAATAAGCACTATGGCATTCCTAGAATTTAAAAATAAATTTAAAATTTCATCTCTTATCTTTGACTATCATCCGCCCGATATCAAATTTCTTTTTAGTACAAAAACCAACATTCATTAATCACTGGGTTTGAAAACAAAACAAAGTTATCTAAAAATTGATTGAAAAGAAGTTCATTCAGCAGCTACGAATTCGAATTCGATAACATTAAAAATTTCCTACTTAATCATCATTAGCTAGTATTCGTGAAAAAATGATTCCAGTCATTACACGTTCAAAACATTTATATCACTTTTTTAATTCCTTGTGGACTTGGAAAAGTTCTACAAAAGCTTTTTCCTTTCTATTGCAAAACCTAACCAGTTTTTTTTTTTTTTTCAATTAGAGACTCTTTATTATGCTAAATTTCTAATGAAACAGACCGTAAAAAAATATAAACATGTTTTTTGATATTAGCTTAAGACAGAGGCTACAGAAGCTGGACTACTTGATGTAATTGACTATTTTAACGATTCATGTTATGTTTGATCAGGGTCGGCATTTCAACTTTTTTTCAGGGGTGGGGTGGGGGGGGGGGCAAATGGTGCAAACACAATCCAATTTCATTGGAAAACAACAAACTACGCCCATTTATGTGTTAATACATTGATTTCTCAAAGCTGGGGTAATTGACCCCCCTAAATGACGAGCCTGTATTTGATTTTATGTGCAAATAGAAACTCGCAAAATTTAAATGTACTGGAAATTCTCACATTGGAGTTGAACATACCCAGGAATCGTGACTTGATTGATTTATACAGCAAAACCTGGTTGCAGACGTGGGCTGGATTTTAGATGCTCGCGTGCCACTTCTAACCCTCGGGCCGTAGCTTGGGGATCCTTGCCCTGGGTTTTCGCTACGATCGCATTCTTCGCAAAATGCGAAAATACTATCTAAATTGCTAAAATGAAGCAAGGCCATTTTCGATTTTTTGCTCCAATGTAATAAGAACAAAAATCAATGCACGATATGAGAGAGAAAGCAAGCATGGTGATATCTAACTTAATTTTATTGTAAATCGTAGCCAACATGTATAAAATGCTATTAAATGCAACAATATATTGTCTTAATGGGCATAAAATCCTCCAATTAATGCATTGTTAACGATTAAAAAAAACAAAAAAACTTGTGTTATTTTAATGTGAATTAAAATTTCAAATGTTTCACTTCAAATTATAAAAAAAAACAAAGAAGTTACCTACTATGAATTTGTTTCTTTCAAGTTGTCAAGGCTGAATTTTGGATTTAGTTTTCAACAGGAGATGAAATACATAGACTAGGTTAGAAAGACAGTAAACAAATTCACTATTTATTAACCTTTAACATTTTGCTATAGCCTTTTCTCCAATTTTAGCTTTTTTGCTAAAAAAACTTTGAAACTCATCTTAAACCCTGTCCCTGCCCAATGCCAGCGTGAAAAGTTACACTGAAGTCAGCACTATAACTGAAAACGTAGCTTTTTTTCAAAGGATTGAACTGGAAAATTTAACCGAAAATTTAAGAAGTGTTTTTAGTGTTATTTAGATTGAACAACTCAACATCTTGGATTATGTGGTCTTCTGTGAATTTTTTTCTTCTTTGAACATGCACAATTTTGCATGATTTGTATGAAATTAAAAACCTCTCATATCAAGTCCTGTTATTACAGAAAGAATTTCAAAGAACTAAGAGGTAATGCTAGTAAACGGTGTCAAAGGTTTCACAAGATGTACCTAACTCTGAATTTACTGCCAGTGTTTCTTTTTCTTTTTAAGGGGGGGGGGTGGTAATAGTCATAGCCTTCTTGGATTGGGAATAAAATATGTTAATTGCAAATTTCTTCAGTTATTCATAACATGTGCATTTTTGGATTATACTACTAATAATTTACTAAAAATGTACTAATAATAAAATGATATCGTTTGATGTGAAAATTTCTTTAAATGAGCCCATTACATGTTTGTAAGTGAATGAGTTATTAAATTTATAAATTATCTATTCAATATTGTCTATTTGCTTCAATTGTTGTGATGCATTTTCTTTCTATAGCCAGTAAGTTGTTTCTGAATGGCATTGTTTAAAATAACTGCTGTCTGGCAGAATTACGACAATTATCTAAATTTCTTGTCAAATGTAAAATAAATCTCGCACATTAATGTTAAATTCCTCAGTTGCAAATGATTAAAATTAAGAATTTTTTTTCGTAAAAGCAAAATAAGAAATATCTATTGCGTAATGTTTGAGAATTTTGTTCACAGTGCTGATCTAAATTTGTTAAAACGAAAACTAAATTCAAAGTAAATTCCTTACAGTATTATTTCTCGGAACGACTTATAAACGTAATTTTGTTTTGTTTTGAACGCAACGAAAGTAATTCTCCTGGAAACTGTCTTTCAACTTCCTCTTGGTATTTAATCGCTCTTGGATAAATTGAAAATGTTTTTGTTTTGAAAGTTGTAAAATACATAAATGTTTATTTAATAGTAAAGTTTCAGAGGCTTTATTAGTTTTAAGAATGTTGAAAAGATAAGGTATGTTAGTCTTATATTACCACATATCATTAAGAGGTATATAAGCCTAACCATTATTCAACAAATAGGGTTTGCTATTCATTTTAGACTAATGTAAAAATATTATTTTACAATATACAGGGTGTCCACTCCAATCGTGGACCAATAGCTAATTTCTAAACCGTTAGAGATAAGCATATAGTTTATTTAGGAAAAAATCTCCAAATTACGAAAGGAATTTTGGGTCTATTCAATGTTTTTCAAAAAATTAAATTTTGAAAGAGTTACGAAATTTAAATTTTTATACAGCCGCCCAGTCCTATCAATCATATTTAGTAAAACATTCTTGACACTGTAACGTTTAAAACTAAAAAAAAATCACTCTTCTACGACAAAAATTGACCGAGTTATGGCGTTTTGAAAAATCAAGATTTTGAATGATTTCGCACACGGTCCCTTAAGCAATCTCTCGATGACGTCATGAAACAATGCAAAATCTTGATTTTTCAAAACGTCATAACTCGGTCAATTTTTGTGGTAGAAGAGTGATTTTTTTTTAGTTTTAAACGTTATAGTGTCAAGAATGTTTTACTAAATATCATTGATAGGACTGGGGGGCTGTATAAAAATTTAAATTTCGTAACTCTTTCAAAATTGATTTTTTGAAAAACATTGAATAGACCCAAAATTCCTTTCGAAATTTGGAGATTTTTTCCTAAATAAACTATATGCTTATCTCTAACGGTTTAGAAATTAGCTATTGGTCCACGATTGGAGTGCACACCCTGTATATAAATGGCTTCTAACAAAGAAAAGAGAGAAAAACTAAGTTTGATGAAGGTAAGAAAATGACAAAGTTGTTTACTTAAAGTTTAAGTCTCATTCCTTCCCATCATAAATCAATTTATCAATTCATCAAAAAAGACATTTTTTTTTGCAAAAAATACATTTTTAAGTTTTAACCTTGAAATAATTATGAATTTGATAATGTAATGTAATCTTGATCTGTTTTATTCATTTGATACTTACAGTCGATCTAGATAATATTGATTCGATGTGGTATTGAAACCTCACTAACAGGGTTCGAAAGTTTCTGCTAGTCTTAATTTACATTTAAAAAAAAAATATTTTGATGACCGAGATTTAATATGAAGGACCAGGGAGAAAAAAGATGAAAGTGACCAAAAAGCGATTTCGAGAAAAACGAAGAACTAAGTTTGATTTCTCGTAACTCCCTTTGTAGTTAATAGAGTTTTCATGCACATTTCGGTCGATTCTCGTCTTTTTTCCCCCTTGTTGTTCTACCAGATGATATTAATCCTTCGTAGCCCCTAGATAGCGCTAATATCTCAAAATTGACGAAAAGTGACTCATCTTTTTCCCCCTAGCCCTTCATTAAAAACATAGTCGCACAGTACCCTGAAATTAATTTTAGTGGTTAGTAATTGTGCCTCAATTGGGCTAACAAAAGGTCTGTTGCATAATTCTTTGATCGAATGTTAGGTTATTCCGATTTAATGGGCTAAACTATTATATTAGTTTTAAGACCACCACATCAAAAGTGGATCAGAAATGATATCCAATAGTTATCAATGTATAGGTGCAGTATATCATCATTATTTTTTTTGATGACAATATGGATTTTAAGCAATGATAGTGAAAAATAATGAAATGTCTGAAGAAATTATTTCTTAATGAAGGATTTTGTTATATTAAGATTTTCAGCAAGTAAAAATTACAAGTCTTTTAATTCGGCAAAAAAAAAAAAAAAGCATGAATGAATGTTAGTTTGATTTTCTGTTTATTCTTACATCTCCATTTCCTTGTGCTAATTTTAAAGGCACAATTAAAAAAAAAAAGAAAGAAAAAAAAATCGACACAGAAAATTTTTGTCTTACTCTGATATTTTGCTCTAATTATCTACTCTGATTTCTACGATCAGACGTGTGAAAGACAATCTGTAAATGGTTGCGAGTTTTTGAAATTAATATATCATGTTCCAGTACACGTATGTCAGAATCATCACTTCACTTGAGCTGGACTCTCAGAACAAATTGCGTTGTAATCCAGAGGTGCCAATCCCCCCCAAGCTCAATGGCGCAAATCTCCCCCCCCCCCCAATTTTTCCCAACCCTTATTGTGCTTTTTATTTTTATCCCTCTTTTTATTAAATTTATTTTTTTAAAAATATTATTTTATTTTTTAAGTATTATTTATTTTTTAAAATATTTTAATTTTTTTCAATTATAACTACTATTTTTATATATATTAATTTTTTTAAAGTACTAATTATGAACCGAATAGAATCGTTTTTTTTTTCCTTCCAGACATTCCAAGCACACACACACACATACACACACAAAATAAATAAATTTAAAAAAAAAATAAAGAAATAATTGAAATTACAAAAATTAGTTAATGAATAATGTACGTTTAAAAAAATCAGTAAATTATTCAATTTTAAAAGTAAATTAATAAATAATTTAAATAAATAAATAGTTAGTTTTTAAAAATCCCCCCCCCCCCCACAAAAGTTTTGATGGCGCAACTTGCGCCATAATCCCCCCCTGTGGGCACCCCTGTTGTAATCAACTATTGAGCAAAGTATCCGACTATTTAAGAGTTTTAAAAGATAAAGGTAGAAAAAGGGGGAAAAGCGAAAATGCTTTAGTAATACAAATTAAAGATAAATTAATGTTAAAATTTTACAATGATTCTTTTTCTTATAGTTTTGTTTATATTTTTAAACTATCGTCTTCAATTGAAAATAAAATATCCGTTAACTCACTCTATACAATTGTGTTAAGGAATCTATTCTTTTAATGATAAAGAAAGCAAATTAATACCAAAAAAGTCTTTCTGAAGAAATAACTGCAAATTAAAAATAAGGTAATAGTAGCAATATTTCTATTTATTGTTCTACATTTTCCTTCGGATTTGATGTAGGTCGAAACAACTAATGACAAATATGAAGTGAGCCATTTCCAAAACATTTGTGAAATTCGTTTCAATTTGTTGACTATTTTTATCTTAAAAGTGGCGCATTCATTTTCGCGTTATTATGAAAGAATGCGTGAGCTAATGAGTAACAGACTACATCCTGGCGGCTTTGACCTACATTCGCTTATTTTTGTTTGATTATGTTTAAAAGCGTATTCACCGGAAGGGTTTCCCCGGGAAAAAAAAAGAAAAAACCCGAAACCGAAACTAAGAGCTTTATTATTGAAAGACGACGAGAGGGAGGGGTGAAGGGGAGTTTTTCTCAGCTGGCTGGCTCTGTTTGTATTTTATTTTTATTTTCGTAGCTCTGTGATAGTAATTTATTATTTCTTTTTACGGGGAAAAAAGGTTGCCGTTGGCGAGAAAATGTCTTGCTTTGAATTTTATTTCGGAGCGCAGACTTGTTTTACTTTTTCAATTTTACTCATTGTGAAATTAAAATTGTAATTTGAAAGTGTTTCAGTCATCATTTTAGCCAATGACAATGTTCCAATGTGTTTATTATTGTAATTGTTAATAATTCATATAAAAAACAGGGTGTCCGTGCATATGGAAAGTCAGGGAAAGTCATAGATTTCAAATATGATCGAAATTGGTCATGGAAAGTCATGGATTTCAGCGAAAAATGTCCAAAAGTCATGGAAACTGACTGTTTATCATGGATTTTACCGCTCCGTACCGATTGAAATTTTTCCGGCGATCTCGGAAGAATGAAAACACTTCCGCCGATATTCTACTTCGTTATATTGGGTGCAATCTGATTTGTCAATTACAATTTCCAACAAGTTGCATTGTGTTGACCAATCAGATGAATTCTCAACGTTAAAACCGTGAGCGGCGAATTTTGTGTAACTGCGCATGTGCGCGGACTCCGTCATCTGATAAAATATGACCTTGAACGACAAAAAGATAGATGGTTTTTTTGATGGTTTTTCCCCCGGCATAGGCAGATTTGCCTTTTACATTTGGTCTCCTCCCCCCTAAAGAATCGTGTAGGTAAGGGGAGGGGCAGGAACTCAACGAGTTCCGTTTTGAAGTCAGATTTCGCCTCACTCATATCAGGATCTAAACTTACAGTAAAATTTATGGACAGACAATTCATTGTTACATGAAAGTACGTTTGACGACAAGCACGGTGGGAAGGAGGGTGTCGGTAGGAAAAGATCGTTTTTTGACCTCAAAAGCGAACGGACTTCTTTTGCTGTGAAACGCAGTCGCCATGTTTGGTCATTTGCTTTGCAAGATAGAATATTAAGTGCATAATTTTCCAAAAACAAAGCAACAAAGCAAAGTTCGTTTTTTTTTTTTTTTTTAGTCATGGAAAATAGTTCGCAAAAGTCATGGAAAGTCATGGAATTTAAAAGTCCAGGTTGAGCAGATACCCTGAAAAAATAGTATTTAATTTTTAAAAGACCTCTCGTTATAAATACTGGGAACTACCAAAAGGACATATTCAGGACGCCTCGACGTGAAGTCACTGTGACCTCCCAGAATTTTTTTTTTTCGCACATTTTGCTTACGATTCAGAAAATTGGAGAGTGTTTTGCAACATCGTGATTCCTTTTTCTTTCTTCTCTCTTTAACGATGCCTAATGTCGCTTCTCATTTGATATGATTTGAAGTTATTTCAGGGAAAAAGAACGGGATGAATGATTTTTCTTCTTGCCACGGATTTTTAAAATACTGTTTTTTAACCCTGTTTTTCTGCTGTAAATTGTATGAAATTTTCTGGAGAAATATTACAGTTGTGTACAAAACAAATAAAAGAAACAAATTTGCGGTATGTGTTATAATTGATACCTGTTATAGGTGAGCATTGGTGTGTCAAAATTCTTCCGCTACAGAGCGATTCCACTGTAACGTGTTCGAAATTTTTAGTTTTTTTCTTTTCAAAGTTTTTTTTTTTTCATTAGTTTCGCATCAGAAAATCATGCATCGGTTAATATTATCGTATTTTACATTCTTTTATAAAGCAATTATAAGTACAAGATAATTATTTTCAGTTTCTTAGAATTATCACTTTTAAACTAGTAAAGTGTGTGACAACTGAAAACTGAAATGCTCACGTGTTGCAAAGTTTATGAAGTTAATGATTAAATATTTGAAAGCTGTTTAAGGGTGCAAAATGAGATAATAATGACCAATGCTAAATATTTTAACGTTGAGCTTATGAGAAAGAACTTTGAAAGAAAAAAAAAGTGCAGAAGTACCCTATTAGTCACTTGTATGTGTCAATAATCAATTGGCCTCTACAAACTTTAGATTTATTATAAGACCAATTTGGATGAAAATATAAATTCTTAAATTATTCTTGTGTGCTTTTACTGAAAAAATGAAAAATGAGACCATCATTGACTTTCGTTGTAAATAAATGCTTCAAAAATACTATGTATATCTTATAAACAAATTCTAACATTATTACATTTTATCTACACATAATAATGATCAAAATATTTTCTGTAGTGAAAAATTATTCTCAACTTGCACCTATGTTCTTTGGTGGTAAAGGGGAATTCGGTTCATCTGCCTGGTTGTTGTTTATATTTTCCTTTTTCCACCACCCCTTTCTGTCTGGAGGAAGTGGAAGGTGTGCTCCCCTCCCCCTAACAGCTGTTGTGTTGCGTCAATCGATTTCACCTGTCATTGGGAGCCCATCTATTGTTGTGTTGGCTCGCAGCAGGTCCTCTTTCGGAGGACAAGGCTTTCCGGAATGTTTCACTTCGACTCGAATTGATTGATGGGTGAAAGGATGGGCCCAGATACCACGGTTGTTGACCTCAAGCTTTCAAAACTAACGTTTGGTGATAAACTGTACGGAAATGGATGGATTAGCGTAGGAAAACATTAATATGCATGCAATCACGCCCACTTTACATTCGTTTTTGTTGGTCCCAAGTTTATAAAGACGATGTATCCATATACAGCCACGAATGAATCCTTAAAGAAGTGTGATGTTTATAATTTGGCATTTTCTTGGCTCGAACCTTATTTTTTAACCTCTAACCATTGGCTTATGTTGAAAAATATTTCGGAGGGAGGCTAGGGCCTAGGGCTAATGAAAGCTGAGTGCCTTTATTAATCTCAAAACTGAACTGGCAAATATAGAATTGTAGATTTAGATTTTTCAAATTATACATGTTTTCCAGATTTTCCTTAACCCAAGTATTTAGTTTGAGAGCTTTAATAAAAGCCTTTTGTTCTTATTTTTTTATCCTTTCTTTATTTTCCTTTTTTTTTTCTCCACCATCATACACTTATTCATATATTTATTATCACGAAACTAGTTATGGAACCCTAATAGGTGTATAATCATACATTTTTTGCTTTCAAATCTTTCATTCATGCACCCATAATTTAGTGGAAAATGAACTCGACTATATTTAAATTAAGTAAACCTTTAGTGAAACTCTTGTGATTAAACTGGTGGAGTTAGCAGACTCTTTAAACTTTTCTTTACGAAACTCTTAAACGTCTTCTTTTTTAAGATCTTATATAAACAACAATTGTGCCTGTGCAACAATTTTTTTCTCTACTCCCCAAAGTCTAATTACTAATTAATTATAAAAGACTGAATTCAAAGAATAAGCACCTCAAAATTAATATGTTATTCTCCCTGCTGAACTAAATATCACACTTTAAAATCATTCGTTTATATTCTCTTGAATTTCCTCAAGCTGAAGCAAAAATAATTTGCTTTCATTGTTCAAATTACAATATTGTAATGTTTGGTGTCATGCTTTTTTGACAATGATTCAAAATTATCGCTAAATATACTTTTAATTTGTTAAAAATTTGTAAAAACAGAAGTTAAGTTTAAAATGCTTATTTATTTTTTTTCCTGGCCTGTTTTTATGTGCCAGGATTTTGATCAACAGTTAGATTTGAAAGAGTGACGCGAAGACTTCACCGCAACTGAATCTGTACTATTCAGATACTGAGTGATATGTGTGTTGTTATTGGATGTTTAAAGTATGTTTACTGAAAATTTTTGTTTTTTGTTCTCCAGGGTGGTCCAGTACCCGATCCCTCCATGAAGCGGCCATACATGTCTCCCAGCCAGGTATCCGGTGGGGCAAATGCCCCTTCCCAGGGGCAATATCCCCAGCAGTACCACCCCTACAGTCAATCTCAACCCCAGGGGGCGCCTGTCAGGCCCATGAACCAGAGCTATACGCAACAGGTGAGGACAAGCTTTTTTCCCCCACGTAAGAAATTCTGGGAAGTGGGGGTAATGAGGATGAGCGTGAAGTGTTCTTTTGCGTGAGTCATGTGTAATAAATGCTGCAGTGTTGAAGAAGGAAAATAATGTATATTTAAATTGTGCTTTTCAGTTCATTTTGAGAAAAAATGGCATTCTCGTGATTTTATCTTTGTCAGTTGGAATGTTGTATTTTACAGGGGTCAATCTAGAGAGAAATTAAGTTCGTTAACGGACCTTTGCGAACAAGCAGACAAAATTGAGCCTCAGCCTTCCAATTCTAATTTTCATTTCTGGGCATTTCATTAAATTTTTAGTTGCACGGTGTTTAGTTTTTGGTATCATTAGAACATTTTTGTTGACTTCTCATTTCGTTTGATATTCATATAATATCCACATAATGGTAGAATTCTGTCTTTGCACTGTTTCTTAGTTGCTTTTGCACTCTGCAGTTTTTCCAAGATTACTTTTAAAATTTTCCAGGTGGGGGTGGGGGCAAAGGGTACATACACAATGTAAAATTCACCAAAAAGATGCAAAACCACGCCCACTTAGATGCCAATACATTGATTTCCCAAAGTCGCGGGGGGGGGGGATTGACCCCCCCCCCTAAATGACGGGCCTGCTTTTTTAATCCGTATTTTGTTAGAAGTAAGAAGTAATACTGATTTTGTATTGCTGAATAAAATGTTTAATTTCTTTAGTTTTGCTGCCTAAATATTTGAGTACTTTTCTGATCGTTTTCATGGTAGCAATTTTTTTTTTATCGCAATGTTATTTTTAATGTAATAATTATTTCATATTATAGCTTTTAAAAGTATTTTACATTTCTTTTAAAAATACATTTAATACATCAGCGAAGTATTGGTGCTTACGGCCAAGCTATTCATTTTTTGAATTTTTCAAGGGCCAAAGGGCCTTTTTGCAAATTTATGTGACAAAATAAAAAGCACTTGACAATTTCTCAAAGTCGGTGTAGGGGGGGGGGGGCTATTATATTTCATGAGCCCTCTAAATGATGTGCCTGCATGCGGCCCTCCAATAGAGCTCCTGTTACGTGTGTGGGCCTTTACTGAAAAAAAATGTGCACCCCTACTACGGATTTTTAATATCAAAAAAGGTACTGATTTGAATATTTATTTTTGTGAAAAAATTGATTTCTGTGAAGGTACCAAAAAATGGTAGTTAAATCACCCTATATTGGAGCCTAACTTTATTTTAAATTTATAAACCAGCGAAAAACTCAGGGTTCGTTAAAATTTGTTTGATCGTTGAACAGATAACATAAATTTCCCTTTCAAATGCTGGCGTATGATAACTATGCATGAGTATTAATAGGCAACACTAATTGTGCGCTTAGTAGTTCTTTTTTATCGTATGGTAATGTTTAACGTTTAATCATTTTGGAAAATGGCCGTGATATTTTGTATTATTGCATTCGCGTAATATTCCAAATCATAAATGTACTTCACTAAAATTTCTTCCATTTAAACTTTACAAAAATTCTTTTCTGACGCTACATTTTTGCTGTAAAATTTGTCTAGTTTTCAACCTACTGATAAAGTAATCATATTATTTTAAAACCCATTTAAAAAACGAGATCAAAGCAGGGTGTCAATGATTTAAATCAATTGATTTAAATCAGTGATTTAAATCGCGATTTAAATCAATTGATTTTTTTTTAAAAATCATTGATTTAAATCACTTTTTATTTTAATCCTTAAAAAATTCTCTTGGACAATCCCAATTTCATTATTTTTACCATTTTCTTTTAGAGCTTTGATTTTCATCTAATAAATAGAAAAGTAATCCTACTCATCCCCCCTTCACAGATGCTGGAAGGTTGCAGTCTAAATAATATGTATGTACAAATAGTGCTATTTGTTGTCTAATATGTGAAATAAAGAAAATACATACAGGGGCAGGGCAGGTGTTGCAAAGAGTGAATTAAGGGGGAGGGACATGATAGGATGTGTGTGATATACTTTCAGTGAAAAGAAAAAACAAAAACAACGAAACAGAAGATGAATTTTCTATGCCTTGTATTAGCAACTGGGGGGAGGGGGGGCAGTCTTTATTAGTGGCTGAAATGGAACATATTCCAGCTTTACAAAACAAAAGCAAAATAAAGAGGGGGGGGGGGCTGAATGAAGTGAGGATTGGGTTGAGCTTCCTGCCCCATTTGATCATTTGATTTTTATCCTAGCTAGTAGACAGGATTATTTTCAGATTAGCTCCTAACACTTTTTTCTGGGTTTCTTTCTGGTGAAGCTTTACTTCAAAGGTGTTTTTGTATTTTTAAAAACTTAAAGGTAAGTTGTTCATAAATAAAAATTAATTAATAACTGAAGTTTCTAATTTTTTTTAAAAAAATCAAAAAAATCCGATTTAAATCAAAAAAATCTGATTTAAATCAAAAAAATCCGATTTTTTTGATTTTTTTAAAAAAATCATTGATTTTTTTACACCCTGGATCAAAGTAAGACAAGCAAAAATGTGAAAAGTAAAAGAAATACCATAAATATTTTTTTCTTATAAATTAGATTTGTTTATTAAATCAAAGCAACTAGAAGAAAATGTATGGATGATAACAGTGCAAAGTGTTTTCAGAATTAAAAATCTTATGCACTTATTTACTCAAGTTCTTTTGAATTTTAGAAGCCCTGGGGAAAAAAGAATCTAATTCTATTAAATTTGTCATTTTTTCCCTCACGTCTTTGGTTCTGGTGGTCACTTTTTCGTTATTTTTTTTAAAAAGGTGATGCTCACTTTTTTCACTACTTTAAAGAGCCTAACTATGACTAGCATTTCACATTCGATGAGGTAAACAATTCATATTAAAAAGCAAATATAAGTTGTGTGGTCAATCTTTCAGTGTAATAATAATTTCATTAATAATCACGCCAATCAGTATGATTTGGCTATGCAATTTTCTGATTTTTAGGGCTTAGTGTTATGGCTTATTGCAATTTTTTGCATTTATGATCATTTCTGTTTATTTTGTCTGAAATTAATGCATATTTTATCACTCCCTCTCTTTATTTGTATTTTCTTGATCGTCATGGTCATTTACTTCCTTTGAACATCATTCCGAAATATTAGTGCTTCTTTTCTCCATTGGCTCGCTCATGCTGTAGTGTGTAATGAGCCGTAAAATTAGTGAATGCATAAGTAATGTAAATAACTTCTTAAATAAGAATTTAAAAAATAAAAATAAGAAAACTCTTTAACTCCAGTAACTGCAGAAAGTAAATAAATACGAACACGAAACACGGATTTAGTAAGTTCATTTAATGTGGACGTAACTGTAGTAAATAAAAAAAAGCGTTTTATGAAATTTGAGAGCGAAAAAAATTGCGTATGCAAAAAAAAAAAAAAAAAAAAAAAATCTAATAGACACTGAAAAATACGAATTTAAAACTCGAAAATGATTTCATACATGTGAAGAGAATTTTTGTTTTGACCAACGTAAACTTAGTTCAGCATACATGAAAATTAGAGATGGAACGAAGCGGCATTTGGCCGAAGCGCCGAATACCGAAGCTTCGGTCAACTAATGGCCGAAGTTTCGGCTGGCGCACATATTGAAGTTTTTGGATTAAATGCATAATAAATGCGTAGAGTTTTACACTTTTCTCCATATGTTTTAATATTCTTAATTCTTAGCGTTACACAATATTTTCAGCTTACTGTAGCATCCTTAAATTGATTTCATTAATTAAAGTTTATTTTTATTTTGGTTGTTTTTATTTTAATGTTCTTAGTATTACACAACATTTTCAGCTTACTGATCCATAATAGATATTTGTCCCTCTCCGAATTTTTGTTCATGTATAAAAAATGCCCTCCGTGAGCAATAAAAGCGAAAGATTAAAGAGGAAAGTGAAGAAACATGCTTGTTTTGTAGGAAAATAAATTAAATTGTTTACATTTTACGAAAAATTCGGCGCATAAGTAAAATATTTATCTTTAGAGCGACGCATAAACGAATGAAATTATCATTATATTACTATGGAATGTACAGGGACCTGAGTAAATCGTCGTATAAGTGATCTAGGCGCATAAATGAGGCGGTGTATAAGTGAGAGTGCACTATGTATTAACAATTACTTACTTGTTTTACTATATCCTCATTTTGTTGTTTAGAATCTTGATCAATGAAATACATAATAAGTTAATATACAGGGTGTCCACTCCTATCGTGGACCAATAGCTAATTTCTAAACCGTTAGAGATAAGCATATAGTTTATTTTGGAAAAAATCTCCAAATTACGAAAGGAATTTTGGGTCTATTCAATGTTTTTCAAAAAATCAAATTTTGAAAGAGTTACGAAATTTAAATTTTTATACAGCCCCCCAGTCCTATCAATCATATTTAGTAAAACATTCTTGACGCTGTAACGTTTAAAACTAAAAAAAAATCACTCTTCTACCACAAAAATTGACCGAGTTATGACGTTTTGAAAAATCAAGATTTTGCATTATTTCATGACGTCATCGAGAGATCGCTGAAGGGACCGTATGCGAAATCATTCAAAATCTTGATTTTTCAAAACGTCATAACTCGGTCAATTTTTGTCGTAGAAGGGTGATTTTTTTTTAGTTTTAAACGTTACAGTGTCAAGAATGTTTTACTAAATATGATTGATAGGACTGGGGGGCTGTATAAAAATTTAAATTTCGTAACTCTTTCAAAATTTGATTTTTTGAAAAACATTGAATAGACCCAAAATTCCTTTCGTAATTTGGAGATTTTTTCCTAAATGAACTATATGCTTATCTCTAACGGTTTAGAAAGTAGCTATTGGTCCACGATAGGAGTGGACACCCTGTATGTTGGTAGATTAATGCATCTCTTTAAAAAAACTGAAATTGTGTACCTATAAATTTCAAAAAATATGAAATTTTAAAAGAAAGTAATTCAGGATACATAATAGTTGCACATCTGCCCTTGTACACATAAGAACCTATTACCATTGTTCAAAGTTTCAAAGCTAGAAATCATTGAAAAATACTCAATGCAGTATATTTACATAGCTTTTATTTTAAAACTAAAGTTTTTTTGAACAAATATAACGAAATGTAATATTTAAACGAACATGTTGTTAATAAATATTTTATTAATTATTGAATGCACCCTGGCTTCAAATGTTCAATACGCACATATTTTTAATTGAATATAAATTTATATTATGCTTTATCATGAGGAACAATTTTGAGTTAAAAAGACTATCTTATATGATAATAATTGTAACAGAAAATTTGCTGCATAAATTTCAGGCCGAAGCAGCCGAAACGGCCGAATCACAACTCATGCTTCGGCCAGACCGAAGCTTCGGCAAAATGGCCGAAGCTTCGGCTCGGCCGAAGCTTCGTTCCATCTCTAATGAAAATATATACATTAATGATAAAGGTAAGTTTAAGCAATTTGAAAGTAAAAGCAAAAGAAAACCTAGTAAAAGTTTGTATAATTTGTGTATTTATACATTTTATGGCAAGGGCGATAGTAAAAACTATTTGAAACTCTAAAAACTGATATTTGAATACTTATATCACAGAGACACCTGAATGTATTAATTTCTTCGTAAAATTTACCGGCCTAGAAAATGTTTTGAGTTATGTTAATTCTAATGTCTTAACTACCATTTGGATGGCATCGGGTCCCCCCCCCCCCCTTATACAAAATTTTTATAAATACTACAATCAAAATATGCTCAACGCAGCTGAAAATATCAATTTAATTTTCGTTGGCCGGAATGCATTCAAATTTGGTCTTAAGTCTAATTTGAACACTCCGAATTCATTTTTGTCGATAAAAATTAGGCATTCCAATCATAATTTTGCAGTTGCGCTGTTTTTCAATACAAATGTGGCACTTTATCATTTTTTTTTTTTTCAATCAAGAAAAGGAAGATGACAATTGATGTCAAATGGGCACCTTAACTTATAAGGAATGTTTTTTGCACTATACTAAGAAAATCTCTAGCACTTCATGCAGCGCCGAGTAGAGACCATGTCAGCCTATTCCTAAATTAGAATGCTCTGCTCCAAAGAGAGCCACCTCGTGTTAGAATAAAAGAAATTTTATTAGTTTTATGAGGGGAGCGGGGGGTGCTGTGACGAAGAAAAAACTGACGAGGGGCCCATCCCGACTCTCGGGGCCCTGATTATGTCAACCTTGAACTCTGCTTTTGCTTCATTTAATACAAGTTTCATATTTTTGATTACGACTAAAAAATACAAATCTCACTGTAGGAAAATCCAAATAAATTCTTCAAACGTACCTTTATTTTATTAGCAGGAATGAATTACTCACTAAGAATGAATCAATTTGGGAGAGCTCTAAAATTTATGTCCGTGTTTGCTGTAAATGATCCTTTTAATGGCAAGTTTGTTTAGTAAAAATTAATCTTTTTGAGAAGATTACGTTTCTTTATTACAAGCCATTTTTCACCCAGATCATATTGCTCAATTACTGAAACGGTGATGTAACTCGGCGTTTCAACCATTCGACTGTTAGTACATTGCAGCAAATAGCGAATTGTTAAGCTGATATTTTTATTGTGAACTTTTCAAGAAAAATATGAACACGAGAAAAAGTGCAGTTTGTCGGTGTTGCGCTGATTGCGCGATGTTCTACCTCATAGAAGCATTTTTAATTTTATAAAAGTGTCAATTTTTTGAAACTTGTTTTTCATATAACAATTAAACCTGACATATTGCTTGGATTTTTTTTCTTCAAGGCGTGTTTTCTTGACATCAAGGAGAAAAATTCTTCTTGACATCTTTTGAGGGAGTGCAGTTCATTTTGAGAGAAGCCTAATGGCGCTTCCCCGCCGAAGACCCAGAATCAATTCCCGGGTTGAGAATATTCCTGTAGCCCTGGTGGGGTACTGCTTTTTGGAATAAATAGGAAAAGCTTTTCAATAAAACTTTTTTACGGTTTGAACGAAACTTTTACTCAAACACAACCTCCCTTTAAATTAAAAAGATCAAATAAGCTTTGTGCTGATCTTTTATGGAAATTAAAAATTAACGTAAATAAAGCACAAATTAGGTATTAAGTACAGCAAATAGCTACTTCAAGGCTAAAATGGAGCCTTTTCCTCAGTGCAAAAAGCTCAGCACACAACATGAAAGCTGCTGAGAGAACCTAGTTCTCTCGCAATCACCTAATTTGTGCTTTTTCTGCAATGATTTTTAACTTCAATTACAACATCCTTTGCTTCTCACTCCCTCATATATTCGGAGTCTAAATTTTAGGAAGATGTACAAGAGGATATCGAGGAAAAAGATGACACAAAATGGACGCCCAATCGAGTCAGCCATCGCGCGTGCACCCAAAGCCCAAAGTCGGCCGTCTTCCACCACGAATGCGAGAGCGGGAAGCGCTTTTCCACGGGTCCATTTAATTTCCCCCGCTCAAAAGGCCCGCTGTCCTAAATGGGCATTTGATTGCCGAGCCAATACGCGATTGGCGTATCTGTCGCCGTAATTAAGTGCCTTGCCCCCTCCCTCGGCCAGACACCTCCCCCTCCTCCCCTCCTCCGGAAGAATAATGGGACTCGGCAAATGAGGCCCTTGACCGTGATGCTACGTCGTAAATGACGTCACCTCTGGCTGCCGCTCATGAAGCAAAACACAACAAAAACTGGAGCACGTGGTTTTAGGTAGGCGATACGAAGATTTTATTTTCTCTTTCTTTTATTCCCCCGCCCTCCCGCCCGCTCTTTTTTGCGTAGTTTTATTTTATTGATTTTTTCCGTGTGAGAAACAGAGAGAGGATGATAAATTATTGACGCGAGCTACACCTGTTGAGGAGCTGAAAGGAGTTTTGTTTATTTTCTCAAGTTTCGCTTGAATTGGAATGGAATTTTGATTGCTTCGCTTTGTTTGCTTTCTGGTCTCTTTATTTTGCTTCTCCTTTTTTAAATAATCTGCAGGTGAACATTTATTTATAGCAGCTGTCAAGTAATTATGTTAAGGATAAATATTTTTAAAAGATTTTAGAAAACTTAATTTTGTTAAAAATAATTCCAAAGACGAAATTTTGCGGAAGACCAAGGAAATCAGTGTCTGCACTACTAGTAACGTTCAGGGTTGCCGCGCCACAGAGAAATCTGGAAAACATAGGGAATTAAAAAAAAAAGGGAAAATCCAGGGAATTTTAAAAATTTCCTAAGAAAAAACCTGAAAAGTGTTGGGAATTTTTCTTCCCCCCTCTTTAAATTTTCAAAAATCAACGCCTAAATAGAGAAACTACTTGAAGGTATTAAAGAAATGAGTAGAATTAGAAATGATAGTTTTATTTTGAAGTTTTTAATTTTTGAATATTTATTTTTTGTTTTGAAGTACAATGTTTATTGCAGAAGCAAAAATTTTTTCATGTTTGTATCTTTCACCTCATCCAAAATTAATTTAAAGAGCAAGCATGAGGTTAGTCATTAAAATTTGTTCTGCCAACTGCCTCTTACTTTTATACATCAATATTTTTTCCTGTGATGAAATTATCAGGATAGTAATATTATTTTAAACTCTCAGGGTTCGTTCGTTGTTTGTAATGCTGCATAATCATACCTTTGAAAACACAGGTAATGTGTTTCCTCAGAATATAGCGGCGACACCGATGATGAAAAATTGCATCATCCTCGTTTCAACGAAAACTTCTAGATTCCGATAACGCATTTTTAAAAAGGTGTGGGAGTGCGTAAGAAAATACAACACACTTTTCATCTGGCTTTTTTTATCAAAGCTAATGTATTTCCAATAGAAAGTGCTAACATATACTAAAAATTGAAGAACACAACTAACCATTCTTGTGCCCATTTCTTAATTCTTGTCAATGAAATAATTGCTATATTGGCAATTATTTTCTTATTTCAAAAGGTTAAAACTCTTGAACGGTGACTTAGTTTTTTATATGTTATCGTGCTTCTGCGCAAACATTGAAAATCCTCCTAAAATGGAATGAATATTCATTTCAAATCTAGCTTTCGTATTTGTGTGCAAGAATAAAATATAATATTTAAAAAAAAAAAAAACTCTCCTATCACCATTAATTTCTTCTTCTTTTTCCTTTCCATGATCATGATACTTTTCAAGCACAAATTTGATATTGACCTCCATGAAGGGCGTTGGTATAGCTTGACCACGGAAAGATGACGAATGAAGTGGAACCTGGAAACGGACCACTTCGTTTTGTAATAAGTAGGATAAGCCAGGGCTTCAGGAAACTTAAACTGTTCCTTAGAATTTTAAAGAAACTCCCAAAAATGACTTAAAAATTCGACTTTTGCTTTCAAATCCACTTCTTAAGAAAAGTCAGACATTGAATTTTTTCAAGTAAAAATTTCGTCTGAAAAATTTCAGACAGTGAAGAAAGACAATTCATGGAACGTGGCCTCAAGCTATTTTCAAGTGTGAGGTTTAGACTTGTTTCAACGTACTTTTATAACATTTATAAACTTTGTGAATTGATAAATATGATATAACTACTAAACACCCTTGTTTGCTCAGAGTTGCAGTGTGTACGTATGGAACGTACAAAATTTCTCTTACGTCGAGGAGAGGGAAATACATTTTAATCTTAATTCTGCTTGCTGGGTTGCTTTTATAAGCAATACTCGTATCATTATAGGGATCTTCTAATGAGTAGAATTATTTAAAATGTTAGCGCTAACGAAAAATATGCCCCAATATGAGACTGAGCTTTCCAAACTTCAGAAATTAGTCGGTCCATATATGACCAGCAAGATCACGGCAGGACCGACGAGAGGCGATGTCAGCCTAGTCGGAAATAAGGTTTCCCTGGACAGTATTGGGGTAGTATAACTTTGATAAGTTCTATTGGAGAAGGGGTCTCTGACTTAACTAATAAGACGCCCGAAGCCCGCCTTGGCTCTCGGCGGCCCTTGATCACGGTAGCACGGTTTTGCTGCTAATGCGATCTTACCTTTTACAAAACGATGCGTTTCCACTTCTAAATCATGTGCCATGTTTCAGTGGTCAAGCTATAATTCAGTTTAGAAAAGATTTAAAAAGGGTTCTTTCTAGCATTAGGTGTTATCCTACCCGATGACTATAAAAGCGAGTAGAAAATAACTTAGCGAAACCCATTCTTTTATATGACTCTCCGAGACAAATTTTAAGGCAAAAAGAGAGAGAGAGATAAATACACAAAGAGCACACTAGTTCTTTAAAAATGCAAAAGATATTACTTTTGGTTTAAATAAATTTTTGATTGTCCAAGTGAATTCTATATACAGGGTGTCCACTCCAATCGTGGACCAATAGCTAATTTCTAAACCGTTAGAGATAAGCATAGAGTTTATTTAGGAAAAAATCTCCAAATTATGAAAGGAATTTTGGGTCTATTCAATGTTTTTCAAAAAATCAAATTTTGAAAGAGTTACGAAATTTAAATTTTTATACAGCCCCCCAGTCCTATCAGTCATATTTAGTAAAACATTCTTGACACTGTAACGTTTAAAACTAAAAAAAATCACTCTTCTACCACAAAAATTGACCGAGTTATGACGTTTTGAAAAATCAAGATTTTGAAGAATTTCGCATACGGTCCCTTAAGCGATCGCTCAATGAAGTCATGAAATAATGCAAAATCTTGATTTTTCAAAACGTCATAACTCGGTCAATTTTTGTGGTAGAGGAGTGATTTTTTTTTAGTTTTAAACGTTACAGTGTCAAGAATGTTTTACTAAATATGATTGATAGGACTGCGGGGCTGTATAAAAATTTAAATTTCGTAACTCTTTCAAAATTTGATTTTTTGAAAAACATTGAATAGACCCAAAATTCCTCTCATAATTTGGAGATTTTTTCCTAAATCAACTATATGCTTATCTCTAACGGTTTAGAAATTAGCTATTGGTCCACGATTGGAGTGGACACCCTGTAGATTTCAGAACTTCTAGATTTCTTTTACATTTAGTTATTATCAATGTAAGATGTCAAACTGTTTATTTTCAAAGTAAAACTAAAAACAAGTTAACTTAAAATAAAAGCTTTATTTACACTATGTGCATTTGCGGCTATACAAAACAAATTTATCAAGTGCCACATAAATAATGGTTATTTGTGGCATAACATGAATGCCTCATAACAAATAAGTGATTAAGTTCAAGCTTTCAAGTAAAGTAAAACATGTCTTCCTGCCTATTTAAGCAAAACGTCCTACTTCAGGAGAATGCTGCCAAACAAAAACTTCAAACTTAAATGCTTAACTAAAACGAGGAAATATATG
>JAXGGA010008416.1:0-57060 GCA_038373865.1 Uloborus plumipes
TTTAAGTCATCAGATCGGTAACACGCTCTAAAACGCGCAGTTTTTATTATTTTAAAAATTATTTTATATATAAGTATAGTCCTTTATTACAAGTAAAAAAACCACGTGTTTGATTTTGGTTTAGCGCAATCGACTCGGAAATAAAATAAAAACTTTGTCAGTTTGTCAGATCGGTAACAGTCAGAGCGGTAACATTGAAAAACAGCGAATATGTTACCGAACTAACTCACACGTTTCAGAATTATAAAAAGCAAAAAGCATAGGTCTTAGCCATATATATTGAATAATTTTGTTCTTAAAAAATGAAAAGCAATGTGTTTTAGTACAGTTGCTTCATTTGTGATTTGTATGACCTAACAATAGAAGTTAGTAAAATAAGAAAAATTGACACTGCAGAAATTAAGTTAATTAATTATTATTTTTTATTTATTTATTTATTTTTTTGGTGCTTCAATTTTTCATAACTTCGCTAAATAACTAGATAATAACTAGCATGCTAAATTTGAATTTCTGATCAAGAAATTAAATTTCCTGCAACTAATTAAAGAAAAGCAAGCAGCAGAGTTGTGTGTTGAAAAAGTTGAAGTTGAATGTTGTTTCAAAACAAAACAAATGTTTTATGAGCTTGGATTTCCTAATCTTATAATTTATTTTGTCTAAAAACCTTATCTCTCATTTTTATTTCCAAGAAATGCATTTTTACAATGAAATTTGATTTTTTAGCTAATATATATGTTTTAATATAATTATCTTAATTCTATGTTAAAAATGCAAGGAAAAGACATCATTTTTAGAGATGTTAACGAAGATTGAAAGCATAAACTCAAATATGTAGCTTGTATTAACATCAGATCTGTAACACTCATCAGATCTGTAACGGCATAAAAGTGAGTAATCTAAGGAGGGGGTAAATAACTTCCTTGACCTCCCCCCTTTTATTTTCTTGCATTTATACCCAATTTAGACTTAGAATCCAATATTAATTTTTTTCTGCAAAAAATTTTTTTTATCAGAAAACTCCAACTTCAAATTGGCACTTTTCTAAATATTGGCTCGTATATGAAGGTTGATTCTAATATGTTTTACCGTGTTTTAATTTTCATTTGTGTTATTTTTGCTATACGTGCATTCGACATCTATAGATAATGTCGGAATCAGTTTTGCAAGAGTTGATTGAAGTCATAACCGGAAACGGTGGACTTCGCTGCAGTTTCGGATGTTATAGGTGCTTGCTTATGTGCATTGGTCTAAAAAAACTTTTTTTTTGTATAATTCATGTTTGGATAGCTTAAAATATTTTTGGATATCCTTAACCTTTTGGATCCGGGCTATTCGTATAGAAGTTTTCCTTTCGAGACGAGCCGGTAAAAACTGTTGAACCACAGGTCCCTTTTCCTCTGAAAATGGAAGGTGCAACGGCAAGCACTTAGGTTTTATGACTTTGCAGTTCGAATACAAAGCCGTAATCCCCCAGTAGGATTTTGTGAAATCTCGGAAAAATCCCCTATTCCAAAGAGTAGAAGCGAAGATTTCAACCCCGTCCTCAAAGGTAAAAATATTTGTAGTACAGCATGTGTACCACTCGGTTCTAAAAAGTTAAACGTTTTGTAAAACACATATCTTAAACTGCAAATGAACTTTTGCTGAAACTGCACGAGATGGATACATTCGTGCCAAACTTCAAGTTAGGAAAGAATATCCAACGCTTTACAAAAAGGTCCAATATTATTCGAAAAATGTACAAGGAGAACTATAAAATTTTCTAATCTGTTAATTTAAAAAATATATATATTCTCTCTTCAGTCAATTTCAGAAAATATATGATACTGTTGCAGAATGTTCGAATAATTAATATGATTAATAGTAGCATTTAATTAATCATGTAATGAATTCGTTTTGAATAATAATTTTCGCACTGATTTTTTAGAAAATGATTTTTTTTTTAAATTCCCTCAATTTGCGATGCCAGAAAGGCATGGTTAAATATTCTCCAAAATCGATAAAACATTTTATGGACACTTACTGTCTTATTATGTAACATATCCATTAAATTCCAGTAAAGTATTTGGAATTTATTTTTTAAAAAAATGAAAAAATGATTTTTCTCTCTTATTTTTCTGTTTTTAGGGCCAAAGGGGGCCGGCTAGATATTTTTTAATATTCAAGAATTTTTTTGTAAACTCTAACTAGCTCGTGAAGCAACTTTTGCTCTCTATCCAAAATGGATTTTGAAAAAAAAATGTTGCCCTTTTTTGGCCCATATTATTATGCATATTCGTGTACATATTTCTGCACACGTGTATTCATTTCATTTAGGCTATAACTTGTATAGTTCACGTTCTTCAAATTTTACTGAGCATTTCTTTTGAGAAACCCCCAAAACTTAAGCTATCTTTTAAAATGCAGACTTTTCTGTCATTAAAAAAAAAGATTCTGAAGTATCTTATGTTAATTGTCTCTCGGTAAATACAAAATCCTGAAGGATTTATTGAGTGATAATGTGAATGAAAATAGTACATTTTTATAAGAATTTAAAAATCTTGTAATTTGTTTATTGACTTCCCTTATTACTCTTAGAACAAGTTATGTAAACTGTTCATCCTTGTTATCTACAGTACAACTTAGTATCATATATTTTCCTTAGTTTTCATTCAGAAAATCTCCTATCACCTTCTTTGTAATGTACTAGGTAAATACTGCAAGCGTTCCATAAATAAAACTCTCTATAATGTATTCAGGCTGGACCATTAGTTATGCCAAACACGTACCGTTAATGGCGAACCAAGTCCTAGATCTCGCATACAAATACGCTATTAACAGCCTTTCCAAGTTGGACTTTGTTGGTAGGGCCACCACCTTACTTCATCCGGTTGGTACTAGTTAAATTCGGGGTTTTACTGCACTTTAAGCGATAGTCACCCCCCCCTCCCTTTGTCATGGCAGCAAAGGTCTTCTTACTTAAAATGAGTTAACGAGCAGACGTTGCCCTATCATTAGTAGTGGGATCGTTTCCCTCACGACAGCATTTTAACACTGGACAGTAATACAGCGGCTAGAAACAAAGGCTATCTGTATCAAAAAATAATTTTATTACTAACGAATACATTGTTTACTTGAACTGAGATACAATGGTAAAAAGTAGCCGGATGAGTGAGTGAAATTCAGAGAAAAAACAGAAAACTGCTAAAAATGAATTTAAAACCATACATTTTGAAACTTCAGAATTTGCTAAATTGATTCAATCGATCTTTTTCTCGGCTGTGATAATGCTTTTACTTTCACTATATACTTCCACCTTTTTTTTCATAGCTCTTTTTATCTGAACACGAATGCTGACTCATTATAGGGGAAAGGGGGGCACATGTGAACAAAAATGCCATTTTTGTATTTTTTTATTATTAATTTGAGATATAAAAGAAGCAAGTGCTATACATGATAAATCAAACATTTGCTAATATTTTCATGCAGTTACGTATCTTCTTCAACCGTGAATTCCAGCCAAAAAAATAAGTTGAAAATATGTCAAATTTTGTTCACATATGCCCCAGTAGGGGTAGTTGTAAACACACCTGGGGTGCAAGTAAACACGCAGACATAAATGAAAATAAAATACACTTAAGCATATTTTTACGTATACTGCTTATCAAGGTATTTATTCAACGTGTTTAACTGACTCAATTTAACGGACATTGTAGCGTTCAAGTTTTACAGAAAAAGAAACAGAAGATGCAGCTCTACATGTGCCATCTAAAACTGAAGGTGGCGGTAATTTTAGCAAAATATTATCAGAGTGTTTACCATCGATGTGTCATCTTTTTTTGGAAACATAAAAGTTTCATTCATAGTAAAGGTTTGTGTTTTTGGTAGTGAATTCAACGAGGACAAAGTCATTTACAGCTAAATTTTCTGGTGCAAGGTTGACTTCAGCAAAAATTTCTTGATAGTTGCTTTCTTCAAAACTAATGCCGGACTCATTAATGTGCGTCACTTACTGCAACTCTTAACTGTTCCTTTTTCAACAGTTTAGCAAGTTTAACTTTCTTTTCTTCGCAACTCTTTCAGATTTGAATTAAATATTGAGTATTGACACTTTTAATTATTCAATATTTCTTAATTAGACTATTCAATGTTTAAAAATCAACAATTTTGGAAATTGAAATAACTAAATACCATTATAGGGCACAGATGAACTGTTCACATCTGCCCCTACATAATGTGTTCACATGTTCCCCTTGACTCAACTTAGGCCTAATTTGATTTAAAAAAAACTATATTTTTTTTCAATTTTTTTTAAATAGTGCATGAAAACTTTCCTTATTAGTGCCACTTTAAGACGAATAAAGTTCAAATCAGAAAAAAAAGTTTTGGATGTGTTTTTACTTGGAGAACTGGAACATAAAAGTACATATATTGGCACCTTCCAAAACCTAAGATCTTTAATAAATAAAAAACAAAATGGTTTAGATCTTTGAAATTTCAGACAAGATATAGTACTTGTATTACGATCTGCATGAATTTTTTTCAGATTTTTCTCTTCATGTTAATTGGGTAAAATATCGTTTGTTCACATGAGTCCCCATCTCCCCTATATATACTAGGGTGGTCACAAAAAATCAATTTTCGAATTTCTTTTGCGGCACCCCCTAAAATGTGCCAATGGGCTAGAAAATGAGATTTGCAAAGTTTTAGCTTAATCGGATAATATTAACACGTGCCGCAAAGAGGGTAAAGTTAAGAAAAACAGCGTTTTTTAGCCAAAAATCGTAGTTTTTCCTCTGTAAAACCAAAAATACTGATCCAAGAAGCTATATTTTGGTCTCATTTTGTAGGAAATTTTATTTTCTTTAAGTCTAATCTTATTTGAAGTTTCGAAAAAAATGATTAAATATTTTTCAGAATTTTCACAAGTCTGGCTGCAACGCAAATCCTCGAAATTGCAAGTAACATGGGGAATTTTTTTTTTCAACTAATCATTTGAGGCACCCCCCTAAAATGTACCAATAGACTAGAAAATGAGATTTGAAAAGTTTTAGCTTAATCGGATAATATTAACAC
Organism: Uloborus plumipes; assembly: GCA_038373865.1. NCBI lineage: Eukaryota > Metazoa > Arthropoda > Arachnida > Araneae > Uloboridae > Uloborus > Uloborus plumipes. The sequence goes on from JAXGGA010008416.1 coordinate 5,056, forward strand.
GTGCCTCAAAGTGGGTAAAGTTACGAAATCCAGCGGTTTTTAGCCAAAAATCGTCGTTTTTCCTCTCTAAAACAGAAACTATTCATCTTAGAAGCTTTATTTTGATCTCATTTTGTAGGAAATTTCATTCTCATTAAGTGCTATTCCGTTCATTTTTGCTATCATGTCCAAAGTATTTATTTGGCATTTTTCAGGATAAATCGTAGAGTATATCAAAAATAAGAAATTTTCATGCAAAAACCTAAAAGCATTACAATATTCAATTACATTTATTTACTTATTGTTGGATTTACTTTGAATTAAAAAAGAGGTATTTTTGCAGTACTTTAGAAATAAATGAAAAAAATTTCTGTGTTAAAATAGAGGAATTAAGGGGTTAAGACGGAAAGCAAGGAGTTAAAATGACAACAAAAGCTAATGCATCTTAAAACTTATACTGTTAAATTATATAACACCATTTTACTACTCTTTAGCACTTAATGATAATGAAATTTCCTAAAAAATGAGTCCAAAATAAAGCTTCTAAGATGAATAGTTTTGGTTTTACAGAGGAAAAACTACGATTTTCGGCTAAAAAGCGCTGTTTTTCGTAACTTTACCCACTTTGAGGCACGTGTTAATATTATCCGATTAAGCTAAAACTTTTCAAATCTCATTTTCTAGTCTATTGGTACATTTTAGGGGGGTGCCTCAAATGATTAGTTGAAAAAAAAAATTCCCCATGTTACTTGCAATTCGAGGATTTGCGTTGCAGCCTGACTTGTGAAAATTCTGAAAAATATTTAATCATTTTTTTCGAAACTTTAAATACAATTAGACTTAAAGAAAATAAAATTTCCCACAAAATGAGACCAAAATAAAGCTTCTAGGATCAGTAGTTTTGGTTTTACAGAGTAAAAACTACAATTTTTGGCTAAAAATCGCTGTTTTTCTTAACTTTACCCTCTTTGCGGCACGTGTTAATATTATCCGATTATGATAAAACTTTGCAAATTTCATTTTCTAGCCCATTGGCACATTTTAGGGGGGTGCCGCAAAAGATTAGTTGAAAAAAATTTTCCCCCATGTTACTTGTGACCACCCGAATATATACCCTCTCATATTGTCAGTCTACCATGTCACAAATTTTTAATTTTGAAAATGAACTATTAAAAAGAGATTGTGATATCATCTTTGCAACTACTGCAAATGGAAAAAATAACATAGAGGATGAAAAATTTTCACACATTCTGCAAGTTAGCGTTTTGCTGACACATTTCTTCTAAGCTCCTTGAGTGGTCAGTAAAATATGAAGCGTCAAAACTTAAGATTAGAATATTATTTTCAATAACTATTTCTGGTAAAATAAAAATATCTCATTATATTTTTTGTCGCAAATTCAAATTGATTATGCTATTTAAGTATCTTAATATGAGTTTCATGCATCTTTTAAACATTTAATTTGCTTTAATTACGAGAATTACATTGTAACTAAACGCTCTACGTCCTATACCAACTAAAATGAACGTGAAAGTATTTCTAAAATTTTATAAAACCTGCTACTAAAAAAAAAAGAAAGAAAAAGAAACAATTAAATTGAATGTTATTAATCGAAAATATATCTGGTCTAAATAGCTGTATCTTGAAAAGGTATTGGAAATTCCTAAAATAAATGATGTCGTTTCTTTTCAAATCCATCCCTATTAATCAAGTTCGCTGAAAATTTCTTAACACAGTATAGAAAATGATTTTTAAATCTGAAGCTCATTTTAGACGATCCCAGCCATGTTACTGACAAGCTGTCGCAAACGCACAGCCTTTATGGATTATTTCTAAAAGTCACTTATTTCGCAATTAGTCTCTTGGTGATTTGGTTACAAACTTTGGCTACTCTTTCCCTCTTTTGGCGAGTATTTAATTTAAGAGCTGATACATTATTATAAAAGCAAATATGTGGAAGTGATAAAATTAAATGCATAACTAGTATTTGATGAAGAGTATTGAATGTATACAAATGTTTTTCTCACAAAAAATGAAGCCTGGTGCTTTTGAGTTTATTTTACATTACGGTTTTTACTATAAATTTATTCGTAAGAAAACTTTAATTGCCATTAGCAAACAAATAGGTATAAATAAATAATTGTAAAATTATCAAAGCCATAACTTGAAATTGAAAGTTGAATAATTTAAAAAAAATGTAATCTGAGCACTTTTTTAAACTCATTTTCATACCTTAATTGAAAATGAAATAGATGATAACGTTTCAAAATTGTACATAATTAATAAAATTTATTTTTAAGCCGCATAAGCCACTCATTCGATTTTTCCAATCAATGTGTAGCATTTAAAAGGAGGAATCAAAACATTTAAACTTCGTCTTCAATTAAAATATTTTGATCAAGATAAGTATTTTTACTAGGACATACATTTGTGGTTCCAATTGTCACCGTTCGACTACATTTGTTTTATTGACATAGAAGTGAGTATGAAAACTACGTACTGGTTAAAATTACGATGCGTATTTACAATTACAGGTACCCTTATCAACTTTTCGGAAACTGAATCAGTTCAAGTTTAACTCAGATACAAACACATGTGACTAAAGTAATGCCAATAAAGTTGCTTTACACAAGAGATTATTTTTTTTATCAAGTTTTAAATATTGTAAGTAGATAAGAACATCTAAATGAACAAACAAATGCTAGCATAACTTAAAAGACCAATTTTGCTCTATGTTCGAAACAATGAAATGTTCATTTTCCGCAGAATTAAAAAAATAAATAAAAAGATCAAATTTGTCAAAAAACTTTACAACTTTAGAAAATAAACTGCAATTCTGCTTTAGTAAATCTGCATTTTTTTTTTTTGCTTTATCTTAGAAATAGTTTTTGTTAATAAAAAAGTTAAGAAAAATATGAACGTAGATGAATTTCTTAGCACTATATTCTTTGCTAAATTAATTCAGTTTACATTTAGTTAAAAATTATCTATTTATAAAAATACGTACATAGCAAACTCTTTAATGCAATTTGTATACAAAATACGACACAACAACAAGTATTCAATTAGAACAGGTCGTGCTATTAACAAAATATTGTCAGCACAAAGGTATAGTGTTTGGAAGTTGGATTAGAAATAAGATTACATGACGATTTCTAGTGTAATCTCCTGACAAACATCACCTATAATTGTTCTTCTCTACTGCGTTTCCAATCAGTTTCCTAAACAAAATGACCAAAGCGCAAGCAATCACCGATTTCCTGATTAACTCTTTTAGCATTCAGACTAAATTGACCCCTTAGATTTTGCAAAGGAGGAAAAGCTTTGAAAAATAAATTACGAAACTAACTGTGAAGTAATTAAGAACGTTTTCAGCTAATTTGCAAAGAACTGGGCTTGTTATCAGTAAACAAATATGTGTCTATGATAAATATCTTGAGACTTTATCAGCCCCATAGATCATTAGGGTCTGAAAGCAATCAGCATTGTGTCAAATTACCCCGTGTTGTCTCGGGATTCATTACCGGCATTAAGAGAAATTAAGTCAAAAGCATAATTCCCTTGTCGACAGTGCCAAAAACGAAAGAAAGAGTTTTCATCAAATTGATTTCGAATCATCAACTGGCGAATGAGAATCAACCATCCAGGGAAACAGCCCGTGAAACTTAGAATGTGAGATAGAGAAATACCGGAGCTATTTTTGAGCATCTGTGCGACAAAACGTAGGTAATTAAAGTTGAGATGAAACAATGTCTACTATAGATATGCTGTTTCAAGGTTCTTACGTCAGTATGCAAAATAGCTTTAACAAGTTTTTTATTTTTGGAAGATCAAACTACTTTCTTTAATGAAATCAATGTGAGCTACTTCATTTTAATACTAGCTTATATAAATTTACAAAAGAGTTATTATAGCTTTATACAGTCTGCCCTGTTGGAACAGTTTTCCAGTTTTCTCTTATTTAGCTAAATATTTAATTGAGTTTTGAAATTTGTGAATTTCCGGGCATTAAAGCGATTTTTTACCTAATTCATTAAGAGTAATATACCATTAGTCTATTTTCCGATAGTACTACTAGTCTTATAGTAACATCTTATGAGTAAAAAAAGCCGTATAACTCAATGACTCCAAACCATCCATTTTTTTTTCTTCTACTTTTTGCGTAATACTGGGTAACTTTATCGAATATGACTATTATAAACTCTAGTTAGTCTCATTTGGTTCGCTATTTCATGATGTTCCTACATTTCAAAATTTTTCGTCAATAAACTTTAATCATCTAATTTCAGTTGCACTTAATTTTTTTTAATAAATTTAATACTTATTTTGAGCATACAGTAGAACTTCGCTTATTCGACACCCTCGGAGCCAGAGGGGTGTTATAAAACGATATTACCGGCAGATTAAGGGAAGTTTCCAGATTTTCTACTGCGGAAGAAGGGCAGTTTTCATTTTGTTATAGTTGTAATGCTATTTTTTATTCCTTTTTTTTCGTGGCCCGTTTTGCATTGGATAATTAGAAAGAATAGTTTAATTAAAATATTTGGTTATAGGAGAGATGAAGGAATAGCGGAATTTTCATTTCGCTCTATTTCTAATGCGCTGCAGTTAGAGCTTTCAGGGAAATCAACGTAAATCTATTAGCAGTTTGTATAACTATACGAAATATGTTTGAATCCTACATTAAAGGATGTGTACGCAATTTTGTTAAATATTTGTTTTATATCACAGAAAAGAGAGAGAGAGAAGTATTCATCGATTCAAATCACTTATATATAATATAAAGAGTGCGGGAAGACAACTTTCCTATTTCAAAACGCAATAAAACCCATTTCATAACTCAGAATGTGTTTGCACTTTTTAAAAATAATGTCTGTACATATACCATGCTCTTGCAAAGTTTTTAAAATCGTATTGAAACTTGATGTCCTGCCCTCTCCAAATTGTTCATATACTGATAAGGATTTTTTTCTCGCGATTTGCTGAATTGGACTTGGGAACATTTGGTTTTAATAGAACAAGAGAAAGGATCACACTTCATGCTTTGAGAAAACACGTCCCAAAGCACCAAATCTCAACAAGAAAGGCCCGCATCCTTGATTTGGTCTAAAGCAATTTTTTATTTTCTGTTTCAGAATCTCGCGTACTGATAACCGACCAAGGAACCCGATTAGTCCTGGGCCAACATACCCTTCTCTGTGTTAGAAAGCATCATGAGAAATGCCTGAAATCGACTTACATAATGCATAGACAATATTGAGCGCCGGTTCCCTGATCTGAGATTCAAAAGCCTGTAAAACATAATGTTAGATATGTATCTACTTTGTTAAATAAGGGAAAAAAAAACTTCTAAATATAAAATGAGTTTCACTGTTTTTGGCAAAAGGAATTCATCTTGCTGCATCCTTCATATGTATATTTTCAGTCCCAAAGTAGTTTTCTCTGCCTCATGAAACCTAAGCCGTTTATTTTGTTGATGATTTTGAGTGTACTTCGAGGAGTTGAAAGATACGTTTTGAAAAAGATACCAATACTGCTGTGCTAAGTGCAAAAGTGGTATCTGCAGTCGAGCTCAAACTGAGATATAACTCTTTAAAGTTTTGCGCCACCATGTATTTGATTGAGACGAAACTTTTTCAGATTTTTTTAAAAAATATTTCCCGTTCTCAAATAAGTATATAATTTTGTATTCAGGTAAAATACGTCACAAAGAGTCACCGGGTGACAATAATTCAATTTTTCTAAAACGTGCAGATACGACTTCTGTGCTTAGCACGGCAGAATAGACAGCCAAATCAAACCTTCTCCGTTTCTAAAATAAAAAAAAATGTTTTATGTTGTATCTCAAAAAAATTTCAAGACAATATAATTATAAAAAATGTAGTTTTCATCATTATAAAGCTTAATTTAAAATTTTTAAAAGAAAAAAAGCTGTAGATTTATTAAAGGAAATTATTTTTCAAAAATTTTCAATACTTATGCGAAAAGTACTTCTTTATAGAAATCTAAGGTCAGTTCATGTTGTCACTAAATCTCTAGCCCCATGGCATTTTTCCATCTAAGTGTTTATTTTTTCTGAGATCTATGATGTAGTTACATTTATTTTGAACCCAAAACAGGGTATTATTTTGCTTTTGAAACTTCAGTTTATAAAATGCTTGCAAAATCATAGTAGTTAAATAAGGATAGTTGCAATAATAGAAAACACTTGTAGTTCCCATCCTGGCAAAAGATAAAGCATGTCATTGCTGGAAGAACCACTAAAGCTTTCTAACTCTTACGCGTGAAGAAACAATATGGCGATTAGCGACTTGAAACCAAATTTGGCAGCCTCTTCCAAACAGTTATTGCATACTTTAGTCCACTTTCTCAAAACTAGTTTCTAGAATGTTTTCTTGTTTTGAGAACGGTGACTTTTGGAAAAGGTTGAATTATTCAAGAGCAGCTTTTATTAGTAGTTATAAACAATACGCAATCATTAGTAAGTGAAACTGACTTAAGTAAATTCTTTTTTCTTTCCATCCATATTCACAACATGTTCATATAATCGCATTACAACTTCCTGTTTTCGTACAATATATACATGGTGCGTCCCAAAAGTAATGCGAATGATTTTTTTCTGGTGCAATGGTACAGCGCAGCGTGTACTAACCAACTGGGCCAGGTGTAGGGGGTGTAGGCTTCAAATTGCGCCAGGTGTTTTTTAGTTGTCAGCTGCCAGAGAGACAGAACATGTGATATAGTGAACCCCTTTTTCAGTAAATGTGACAAGAGAAAATTGACAATTCGGAAGAGCAACGGTGCGCTATCAAGTTTTGTGTTAAACTTGGGAAGTCTGGTACCGAAACGTTTCAATTAATTCAGCAGGCCTTTGGGACTGATTGCTTGTCCCCATCCCGAGTTTTCAGATGGCACAAGTCGTTCATGGAGGGTCGAGAGAACATCACGGACGAACCCCGTAGCGGGTGGCCGTCAACCTCACGAGCCGACGAAAATGTAACGCGTGTGCGTGATTGTTTGAACTCTGACAGACGATTGAGCCTTCAACTGATAGCACAGACTCTAAACTTAACAAAATCAACAGTTCATCACGTTGTCACAGCAGATTTGAACATGAGAAAAGTGTGTGCCAAACTGGTTCCAAAAGTTTTGACCGACGAACAAAAAGACCTGAGAGTGCTCCGATGCCAAGAAATGTTGGAAATGTGTGAAAAAGATCCTAATTTTTTGAATGTAGTTATCACCGGCGATGAGTCCTGGGTTTTTGAGTATGACCCTGTTACAAAAAGGCAGAGTTCAGAGTGGTACACCACATTCTCTCCCCGTGCTAAGAAAGCACGCATGAGCAAGTCCAGGATCAAAGCCATGCTCATTGTTTTCTTTGACGTCAGAAGTATTGTGCACCACGAATTTTTACCGAATGGGACAACAGTTAACTCAGTTTTCTACTTGGAAGTGCTTAAAAGACTGAAAAAGACTGTCGCCCGTCGCCGAAACGACATCAAGGACACGTGGAAACTTCATCACGATAATGCGCCGAGTCACGGCGCTTTCATTATTAACGACTTCCTGGCCAGGGCTCACACCCCATTGGTTCCACAGCCTCCTTACAGTCCTGACCTGGCACCTGCGGACTTTTTTTCTATTTCCTAGGTTGAAAGGAGCAATGAAAGGTGAGCATTGGGGCTCGATTGAGGCATGTCACATCGGCTCTGAAGGACATTCCAAAACAAGCCTTCCAAGATGCCTTCCAGGGTTGGAAACACCGTCTTCAGAAGTGTATCAATGCAAGAGGGTGCTATTTTGAGGATTTTTGACCTTTTGTATGAATATCTTCAGTAAGTGTTTTTTTATGAATTTTTTCGCATTACTTTTGGGACGCACCATGTATCATATCAAATTATGTGAAAAATTATCACTAATCTTCCATGATAAAATATGATTAAGAGGGGGGGGGGGAACGCAAATGAAACACAGCAGGTTTCCTCCTCTTCATCTTGATCTACACAAAATATTGCTCATTTCTGAGCAATAAATCATCGCTAAACAGCTTTAAAGAAGGTTTGCTTACTTACGAATACATTATTCTGTCATGGGCAATTGAAGGTAAGTAATAGCATTTTTTTTTTTTTTTTTTTTTTTTTTTTGCACTTTCGTCATCTATTGTATTTTGGTTTTATTGTACAAATTTTCTTATTTTGTTTCCGCTGAAACGAAAAAAAAGATCCAATTCCAACATTTCTGTATTGTTAGTATGGAAGCAAAAACGTATTTTTTAATTCAAACGTCTCAAAAATTAATTTATGCAGCTGTTGTCTTTCACCTGACCACTACAGAATACATTAATCGGACAAAGTCGAAAAAAGGGTATTTTTCTATGGCCAGGTTATGGTTTTGAAAAATGTTTTAGCAATGTAATAATCAGAGCAACAAAAAGCAGTTCTGGAGTTTGAAATTTCATGCTGATGTCCAGATATAATTTCTGATTACTTTCAAAGGTAAAGGTATTGTGCACTTTGTTTCATCACTGCTAACTAAAACTAAAGAGCCTGCTTCTTGCATTAGGTGTATAACTCTAATTGAATTATTCATCAATGCGCAATTAGTAAATTACAATCAAGTCACTCAGAATCTGAAACATCTCTTATAAAGGAAAAACATCTTTTATTTGCTATGGCAGAGCCTCTAAAACTCCAAATGAACCCTTATCGGATATTTTTGCTCAAAAAATAATAAAATACATCATGGTTTTAGTAAACAGAAACCTTTATTACCTTATCCAGAGACTGAACGAAGAAAGGCTTGCCCTTGGGGAGTACAAAACTCTCATCTCGTTAGACCCCCTCTCCCTTCACGAACTCACGGTAAATCTCGAAATAACGAGAAAGAACGAGATGAATGAAGAAATTTACGCGACTGGGGAAAAAGGGCGTTATTTTTTCTCCCCACTTCCATTACATCAGGGCCAATTTTTGTTTACATATTGTTGTCTTCTCATTTCTTTCAATGATTTCATTATCATGTTGACCCTGGAGCTCCCTAAAAGACCCCCTGATTTGTTTATCTGGGAAGGCACTGATAATAGAAAAGCTCCGTAATGCGGCATAAAAAAAGCTGAACATAATTTGATTGGTTCGTCCGACCACTGGGCTATAAGAGAAATCAAGTAGGGGAGCAGAAATTAGAAAGGGTTGGCCATGTTTCCTCAAGATAACGTTTTTTCTAATGATTGTTAGTTTTCAAATTACATCATTATTTTTTAAGATAAAGATATTTTGGATGACGGAATGTTTTATTATTATATCCTATGTAAAGGAAATGAAAAGTTTTATGGTTTCTATGTGTATTATGCATCTGAAGAACTATAAAGGATAATTTATTGTGACTAGCAAACCAACTTAGTGCAATATTATTGCAAGAAAGTAATATAACCATTATACCAACGAAATATAGTTTAAATGTAGAAATTTAACTAACTAAAATATGCAAGTTGAGGTTGAGTCATATTTTGACCAGTAAACTCATACTACACGAATGTCCACTGTTGAGAGAAAAAAAAACATAACTCTAGCTTATAGCAATAACAAAATGGGTTGTAATTTACCGCCCCTTAGCCGGAGCTAAGGCAGAACTACAAGCTTATTGCTACAAAAGCGTTATAATAAGTTATGTTCGGCTATGTGGGAAAGTAATCTCATCTTCTTCCTTTTCATGCCCATTCCAGCCTTATGTTATCTCTAATAAGAGCGAAACAAGCATATAGCTTTTGTAATCAAGCTGCCGGTAAAAGCTTAAAGTAATAATATTCCAATGTCAGCTAAAAATATTTTTAACTGATATTATATACGAGGGTTGGTTTTTTTTTTTTTTCAACTTCTGATAGTCTATAAAAATAAACGGATTCAAATAAAAAAAATATTGGATTATCAAAAGTAAAGTACAATGCTCTACAATTGTCTACATAATCACCTTAACGTTTGAAGCATTTGTTATATCTGTGAGCAAGCTTTATAATAGCCTCCTCGTAAAATGTTGCCGCCAATGATTGGAAGTGTGTTGTGACGGTGTCTTTGGGTTTCACGCCACTTTGGAAGCACGATGCCTTTCAAGACCCCAAGCAGGGGTCTTCCCAAGCAGAGGTGACGGTCATTGACATGCCCCCATGCAGGGGGATGGCACGGCCGGTCATCATAGCGCACGTGTAACAAAACGGTTCCTCTACCAATTTCATGCATGCAATGGAACATTTTTGAACACCCACCATAAAGTTCCGACCGAGCACCAAGTGACTTACATCTGTTCCCTGAACTGAAGCTGGGACTTGTAGAACCCCCTGCTTGGTGTCTGGAAAGGCATCGTGCATCCAAAGTGGCGGGAAACCCAAGGACACCGTCACGACTCACTTTCAATCATTGGCGGCAACATTTTACGAGGAGGCTATTATAAAGCTTGTTCACAAATAAAACAAATGCTCCAATCGTCAGGGTGATTATGTAGAGAATTGTAAAGCATTGTACCTTATTTTTGATAATAAACTATTTTTTATATTTGAGTCCGTTTATTTTTTTATAGCCGATCGGAGGTTGAAAAAAAAGAAAAAACAACACTCGTACATTGTGTAAGTTGGAAGTTAAATAATAATCTAAATAGTCTAGTTTTAGCTTGGTTTTGCAACGAGGCAATAGGTCCCAATACTATAAACATATTTCACCAGTTTCATGAATTTTGATGTCGAAGAGTTATAGTGCATAAAATGCATGTGTTCATGTTCGTGAACTAACCCATAATTCAAATACATTGACAATAACATTACATTCAAATTTTATCACTTTTATCACAATTCTTAAATATTTTTAACTGAATGCAGCGCTATGTTTTTAGTACAAGTTCCCCTAAAGCAAATATAGTCATTTTACAGGGGGCAGTGCAAAAATAGTACTGCAAAAAGCTTCTATATTCAAAGACATATTTATAGAGGAGAAAAACAAAAAGACCGAACCCGCAGAAGTTTTTAGACGTGAACATGCTTAGAGCCACCTCCTCACATAAAATGTTGAAGCACAAACATGATTTTTACGCGATTAAAAGGTCTTTCGTGCAAAATATTTCTTCACTAGCGGTACCCGAGCGGCTTTGCCAATGGTATAAAATAAAAACGGCATTTGGTAATAAATTGATATCGCAGACAGGATACTCAATTTTAGTTAAAATGCAACTGTAATTCCTTAAAAGTATGATATAAAAATAAGACAAAAGAAAAAATAACAATAATTTTGTTGTTTACAGAAACCTACAAAAATCTTACCAAAGTTTAAAAGAAGAAAGAAATTTTCTTTCCTAGCTTTAAAAATAAAATAATACATTTTTCGAATTGAAACTTTTTAGAAAGAACGTTACAATACCGCACAATTGATACGATATTTTTATAATTTACAGAGTTTTAATTCCTTAAAAACTGAAAAAACATAAGCAGACGATTTTTTTTACAACTATTAAATTTTTCTTTTAACTAATTTTAATAAGGCTGGGGAGTTTGGATTGCTACAAAAACAAATACTTTATAAAAATTACTAAGGGAAAAAGAACGAAAAAAAATTAAGGAAATAAAAACGTAACTATGGTAACAACATGAAAAGTTGATTTCCGTTGATAAAATAATAAATTTCATCTTTGTTTTCAAATTTTATTATCGACTTAACCATTTTAGAATCGTTTGGCTTGCTTTACTCAAGGTAAGCCTTGAATTTCTGGGATTGTAAAAACAATTATTACAGCTCTTTAATGCTCGTAGAAACTTCAAACTGATATCAATTTAAGAGAAAATTTCTAGCTTTCAAATGACATAAGACTTGTGTATGAAATATGTTTTCCCCATTTTATTGAATTTGTATAAAAAATGAGCTATGAATTAGAATAGAAAAAGAACGAAATATAATTTTCGAAAAAACGCTTCGTAGTGCTCCATTCCCCATGCTACAAACTAATTTTGTGACAAATTTTATGAAAATCGAATGGAAGGTTTTGGCTCTACGCGCGTAACAGAAGGAAAGAAAGACAGACCCACCTTCAGCTTTATAATTAGTAGAGATTATTATTTTTTTTATCGGAAAAGCAGGGTTTTTTTATGCAAAAAGGAAAGCAAACACCTCTTTTGATATTTTTTAGTATTCAATATGGGCTAGTGCCATTTTATGCAGTTTATGATGTATCATCATCCCCACGAATGGGTTTGGACAGTCTTGATTTATTTTTATCTTTTTTTTTTTTTTTCGTTTTTCTGCATAGGAAGTTGCATGTGAGTGCAGCTTTCTCTTAAGTAGATCTGGGAAAGGACATAATAAACAATTAAGTGGAGCTTTTCTTACTTCTCTTGAAGTAAAAATTGTGATATCTATAACCCTGAAAATTTCGGTGACTCATTTGCAGCGGCAAACACTTGTAAGTAACTATTTTTTATCTGTGCTTTCATCAAAAACTATTTTACGGGATAATTTTTCCCGTATAAACCAGATGAGATCAAGATCGAGAAGATCCGAAAAGTATTTCGCTAGATAGAGCCATTTTGAAGTCCTTTATTCGAAATTCGAACGGATTGGTACTTCTTTCCCGCTAAAAACCACCCTATGATCCTTTCCGGATACCCAAGTATCTCAATGCCAAGTTTCCTCCAGATCCGACAAAAACTGTGGATTTGTATAAGGTACACACATATATATATATATATTATCTGTTTCATTTATACGGATTACCGTAAAATTGGCAATTTACAGTTTTTTACTGTAAAATTAGCAATTTTACAGTTCATTACCGTAAAATTACCTGCATTATACTGTAATGACAACATTCATTTTTTACAGTGTAGATAATATTCAATCACACTTTGTCCTAGCAAAAAATAGCACATCAGCTCCGTCAGTAGCACGTATTCAGACAAAGACACTAGTTCAGCAACGCACAGTAACCAGTAATAACACGTACGATGACACATCACGTCCTCTGCAGAATCCCCTTAACAAAACTCTTCAATAGAATATTCAGGTTTAAGTGAATCACTCAGACATTATCTCCTCTTTAAAGTTTAGCGAAAAGTTAATCTTCGTTTAGCGAGTCTCGTTCTATAACCATTTTTACACAGATAAAATATTCATCTCTTCCAAGAGCCGAGGCCTTCACACCAATGGCAGTTGTAATTAATTAATTTTCGGGAAGGAAGCTATCTGGAAACTCTCTCTGCGGAATCGCTAATAAAGCATGCGAAAAGCACACGGAATGTTGCGGTCACAAATAGACAACGCCCATAAGCAAGCAACTTGTCAAAGATACACTATTAGGATAAAACACGCTTCACATGTAAATCATGGAACACTCAGCATGTATTACTTATTCCCCATTTAAGTTATTTTCATATTATTATCATTAATGTAATTGGATCGAGATCATTTGCTATTTAGAGCACGTCTGCATGTAAATATCTCAGCTATTTGGCAAATAAAGGGAGAAAACCATATTTAGATTGTCAATGGGTGTAAAAAGTGTATCTTTGGGGTCCGAGTGCTACCCTCTTATCATAGTTTTGTCGTTTATCTCTATCACAATTTAAAGGGTAGATTTGCTTCAGATACTCCAGGGACTTGCTTTAGCTTTTGTGCTATCGCATGGAAAAGCAGGCATTTTCTTTCGGTCTTGACAGCTCTATTTTTCATTTCAAAACGTTAAATAAACATTTTTTTGCCTTAAAAATCACTCATGTTTGTGTGACTTATAGGAAAAAGGGCTTGTTTATCAGACTTCTTAAAAATAATTTATAATAGTTAAATTAATAAAATAATACTTGAAGGGATAACTGGAAAAAGGTGATATGTGACAATTTTTGAAAGTTACTTTTTACCATGCATGAAGATAAGTCCATCAGTATCACGTCCCTTTAATGGTTGGCAACTAAGAATATGACCCCGTTTTACCCGTAAAGAAAAATCCATAAAAAAACGCAACATTTATTTTTGAAAACCTTTACTAGAAGTTTAAAAAATTGTTACACATCACCTTTATCCACTTGCCCTTTCAATTATTATATGAATTATTTATAGAGCTGTCATGCGCAGGGACAGAGTATTATTTTCCGTGGAATAGTTTATTTTTAAAACTAACGCTAAAAATAATTGGTAGAAAAGCTAAGTATTTATTTGTAAAAATGCATCAATAGATTCGGATGATATATTGCTCGAGAACTCTAACGCTAATAACCAAATTTTGTATTGCAGTGGCCAAAAAACGTCGCTTGAAAAAAAAAAACGAAAAAAGAAATTTCAAAAACATTTTTACCCTACAAAGTGTACAAGTAACGTAATTACACTACAGTAAGTAACAACAAATGGACGTAATTTTAAGCTTTGAAATTTCTAAACGTCTGTTCCGAAGAAACAAATACGAACGGAAGTTAATTTCAGAGATTTTGTATTAAACGTAATGGTGCACCTCAGTAAAGACATGATTAAGTAAATGAATGAATTAATTAATTATTAAAATAAAGCATTAAACGATATTTGTAAATTTACAATTTCAATTAATTATAAAAGTGAAAAAGTCAAAGTAAAAATTGAAAAATTCTACCACCTGGGAGTTTTAATAAAGTATTATCAGTGTAATTTTTCAATTAACTAATGGAACACGGTTTTCCAAATAAGGAAAATGGGAAACATATACTTGTAAAAGTATAAATACACACATGTTACTTATGAAAATTTAGAAACTTCTAAACTTGACAGAGTAATAAGACCATGGTTATGCTTAATTTAAATAATAGTGCGTCTAATGTATTACAAGTACGAAAAGATTGGCAGTATTCAGACTTTAAAAGTATTTTTTAACTTTTAGCAGAGTTCAGACCATCAGTAGTTTTCTGGAAAAAAAAGAAAGAAAAAAGCATCGTTTTCATATCATCAGAGTTCTTTCATGCTTTCTGTAAATACTTCCCATTAAGATGAAGAAATGAAGTGGGAAGGTTAGGAATTTAATGGGCAACTTCAATACGCGGCATTGCCTAGACGAAGGTAATATTTAAAATCGCTAGTATCTTGGTGCAATTACGTTAGCTTGATGTGAAGCTCCCCAGCAATGCAGTTTGTGGCAGCGAATAAATTGACAATCGCTGCGCGCGACCCCTAATTAAGCTCTCCAGCCACTCTCATGAATACAAATTGTTTTCCGCTTGTATTTCGCGTTGGAAGCCTTCTTTTAGGATTCCTCTCCCCCGTGAGATTCGGGCCGGTAAAATGCCGCTTAGAGCGAAGAGCGCACAATCCGCATAATGGACGCGATAATGCTACACCAAAAATTCAAATGCACTGCGCGTTCGCATCTATTGGGACTTCGAACAACAACAGTCCGCAAAAGTAATGTGGAAGGTTCGTGTAAAAAGCATTTTTATTTGGAATGATAAAACCTATTTAGATGCAAAACTGATAAAGTTATTGACTGGATTAAGGCCTCAATTGCAATCAAGAGTGTGTCCGTCTCTTAAGTTACTGCAAAAAAAAAATGCCTAAATAGTATTGCAGATCAAAGAGAAATTTGAGAAATTCCCTCACTTAGTATGAAACTGATAAGACTCAAGATAAAACACGTTTAAATGTACAATCAGATTTGCATGAATACTCAGCTTCGAGTCATCGTTTTGAAAGAAATACCCATGAAATGTTGACGGAACGACTATCGTTATGAACTCTTTTTTTTTTTCTTATGCAATTCAATGTCTTGTATTAGTTATGAAATTCAGATATTTAGCTGTTTTAATGAGAAAATAATACAAAAGTTTCTAGTAAGAGTTTCAAACTTTTGCTGAGAGATTTTATAACTTCGCTTTTGGCTCCTTCACGGTAAAAAAAAATATAATAATGAATAAAAACATACATAATATAAAATATTAAATACATTACACACATCTTACTTTGTGACAACCACAAAAGTCAATTAAAATAAGGTAACGCACCCACATTATTCGTATGTATGGGACCATAAGGAAGCGACTCATTGAGAATAAGTAAATACACCTTTATTTATGTAAAATATGTTTCTAAAAAGCAAAGCTTGAATTTATAAAAAAAAATACAATCTCTTATAAGCTATAAACATGCCTCTTTGCTCATTTTAAGTTTTAGAAACTCGTTTTTGAGTATTAAAACAAATATTTCAATTTTGGAATTCATTTGATTACATCAATGTAATTTCCTTTAATTGTACTTAATCGACTGGAGCAGTGAAGTGAAAAAATACTGGTTTATATTCATGTTTTAATGTGCTTAATTTTGTTTTTGGACGTTGTCTATAAGCCATGCTTCATTCTGCCACTGAGCAGTATTAATCCCAAATGATAAATAAACCCTTTAAAATTACCCTCCCCCTAGAAATTTCAGTAGAGCAGTATATGTTACGAACCCTCCTCGTGGGCACGCCTTTCGAAACTTCCCCCACCTCACCAATAAAGGTTTAAGTAATGTTATTAATCTCTTACCCCATTTGTACACAGAGGAAATCTCTGAGTGATTCGTCAGACGGCTAGGTAACTAGATAGTCTGCCTTACGTCCAGACCGAATTCATTTGCTCGCGAGACATCGATCTGAGAGTATCTAAAGAACGTAAGATGGTGACTAATTCCGAATGCTTACCATAGTACAAATGATTTACGTCTATTTGATGTTAAGTTGCTCTACCGAATTGCAGACGGGAGATCCATTTGAGCCAGAGGGTGACGTTACTCTTCATTAACTGATTTATATTTAACTAACGTATTCAGCCATGTGATTTTAGCTCCTTCATAACAAATCTCTAATGCATGCATATGGTGTTAAAGTGATGTCATACAGCAGAAAGCAAATACATTTAAGGGGCTGTTCAAAACTGCGTGAATTCAGTTTTTAGGTATCTGCTTTGATTAAATGGGCTTGTGAAATATTTTAAAAACTACTCTGATTTCACTTTCAGTGCTTACTTCATTTCTTACGAAGATTACATTTATTTGAAAATCAAAATATATAACGATTAGCATTTACCGACCATCTACGAAAAGTACACAGCCAATAGAAAGTAACTCATGTAAAAGCATGTTCCTTAACATATATTGTTCTGAAATATATCTTTTTGTACTGACACTAGATGCTTTAACTTATATTTAGGAAAAGCAAAAGCATAAAATATCAATTTAAACACAGAAAGTACGACTAATATTCATCGATATATGAAACGCACGGTTCTGTGACGTACACCATTTACACGCGCAGACAATTACATATTTTGAGGTGATTTATAGCAGCTAAAGAACTTAAAATTATAACTGTGCAGACAGTGTGCTTTTTTAAATTGTAAGAACTTCTGCAGTATGTTTTGACGTATCATTGCATAACATTTACATTAACGTTTTATTAATTTAACATTTGCATTAACTTTTTATTAATTTAACATTTGCATTAACTACGAGTAAAAATATAAATATTTTTTCTTTTTACTTCGAAAACATGTCATTCTTGTGAAAGGGCGATATGTTTCAATCGAATTTTCTGCACAATCCCATAAAACTTTGAGCTCGATATATCATTGAGCTTTAATTCCAGATCTTTCAAATTTACTGTTAGAACTATTTTTCAATGGAATTGTTTTTTTTAATAAACGTTAGGGAGCCTAGGCCAGAACAAAAAATTAGATTTCGTTTTTTTTTTTTCTATTTTAGACTATTAGCATCTTAAACTGTCACCATATACTGAGCTTTTTTGCAATTGGAAGTATGCTTCTTAGACAAACGGTTGCGAAAATAGAGTTCATGCAGGTTAAACGGGTATACAAATACAAATACAAATACAAATACAAATGTGGCGACCAGCAGCAGGCTCTGGGCCCAACTTGGCTGGTCCTAGTCAAATTAAAGACCCCAATGAAGATCAATGGCCCTCTTAAAGCCATCTACTCCATTGCTCTTTACCGCCTCTTCCGGTAAGCTATTCCAAGTTCCCACTACCCTGCTAAAATAGTAATTTTTTCGAATATCAAGATTAGCCTGAGATTTAAACAGCTTAAAACAATGACCCCTTGTCCTGCTTTCCGTGCGAAAATCTAACCCTGTAACATCATTCATTTTAATAAATTTAAATAACTGAATCATGTCCCCTCTGGCTCTCCTTCGCTCAAGACTATACATATTAAGCATTCTAAGTCTGGAATCATAGTCTAAATTAGAAAACCCATTTACTAACCTTGTAGCCCTTCTTTGTACCCTTTCCAATAAATTAATGTCTTTCTTCAGATAAGGAGACCAAAACTGAACAGCTCCAAAACCAAACCACTAACCATTTTAACCCCTGTAGAACTCAGATGTGTTATGTTGCATAAATTCAAACAATAAATTCAACAAATGTATATGTTGCATAAATTCAATAAATAAAAAGTTTCAAAAAAGTATGACTTGTTACTGAAAAACTGTATTGGGAGACGTAAGCGATTGATGAAAAAATGCGTTTCTTTGCTCTCTCATACACATAAAAATACCGCGATAAAAACCTATCAGAGTACTTTTTACGTAAAATCCCCTTGTGAATGGTCAAAAGCTTCGAGTAATTCAAAATCATACTGAGGCCTGGCATCGATTTTATCCATTTAACTCTAAAAAAGAGTAAAAAACTCATCGTATTTCTTCGGCGTCCTTCTGTAACTAAATAACACATTGGAAGACGAAATTGTGGCAAAGAATCCTTGGAAAATAAAGTTAGGGTACTTGCTATGCTAGAAGCGAACAATTTTTTTCACTTTTCTGTCGGTATCGAATCACATCTTGACTTCAGGCTACGCGGGAGTTTAAAGGATCGAAGTTCCGGTGGCACTGGAAAATTTTCACTTGTGTTTGAGTTGGATCATATTCTTTAGACGAATAAAGAAGCAGATTCTCAGCTTATCAGAACCGTTTGGAGTCGCAGTGTTCAACTCGTATCAATCAGTGTTGCCGCGAAATAACTTTTGGCTTTCAGTGAAAAAAGATTTCTCAATTCCCAATAAATGCGAATTCAATTACAACTTTTCAGTTTGTATTTCATCCCGAAACTGGTGATGTGTTTTTTTTTCTTAGTAAGTGGTGAGGTAACACCAGCATTAGACCTTGTGTGAACTCCGCAACATTTAGAAAATTGAAGCAGGAAAATGTTCAATGATTTTTGTATTGAGGGAGACCGGATATTTTAGCTACACATTTTGCATTAAAATTTTTCTAGCTTGTTTCTAATGTTGCGCACCAAACTAAAATTTACTGTAATACTATTGATATTTTATACTAAATAATATTTTTTAAACCTTTGTCTACTTTTTTCTACGAAAAAAATTTTTTTTTTCCAAGCTGGTTAAATTTGAGTCAATGTGGGTCGAATTGATACAAAAATGTTATGCCGACATAATAAGCAACGAAATTCATATTTTAAAAAGTGTTTTTTTTTTAAGAAGAGTTTATTAAATATTTGAAGCTTTCGTCCAAGATAGATAAGAAGCGTAAATTTGATTACTAGCTAGAAAAAGCATAAGTACAGGGTGCGTCAGAGAAACTTACTTTTTTGAAATGTCAATAAAAACAAAATTACTTAAGTTATTGTTTTAATTCTTTTTTTATTTGAGAATACAATATCCCAATTTTTTTTCATTTAGTCTTGAAAATGACATCGGTTAAATGATGATCCCCATTGAGCATACACTGAATAAGACGATTTTTAAAGTTTGTAAGCACTCTTTGCAGCTTATCACTTGGTATGCAATTTCGTCGCGACTGTTATTCTTGAGGTGAGCTATTGTGCATGGTCGATCTACATAAACCACTGTTGAAATAACCCCATAAAAAATCGCACGGCGCCAAATCTGGAGAGCGTGCTGGCCATGGGAGATCGCCTCTGAGAGAGATGAGGTGATCGGGGAAATGTTGTCGCAACAAATTTATTGAATCTCGTGCTGTGTGTGCTGTGGCTCCATCTTGCTGAAACCACACGTCCCTAATGTTCATTTCTTCGAGGCTGGGAAGAAAGAATTCCTCGATCATGGTCCTGTACCAAGCTGCATTCACGGCCGTTCGAAAAGTAATTTCGACGGCAAAGGCGCGCTGTTCTTTTGACCATAGCATGATGGCGACTGATTAAAGGGAAAACAAAACTTGGAGATTTCCCGCTCCAGATGCGCCCACTCTCGGAATTCTACGCAGCCAACTCACCGCGCAGGAATTTTTTCAAAAAAGTAAGTTTCTCTGGCGCACCCTGTATATATATTTTTCTAAAATAAGCCCTTTTAATTATGTCAAGAGGAATATAATTCCATTGAGATTTTTTAATTTTTTTTCTTCATTCCTAATCATTTCTGTAGAAGAAAAAACAAAAGACTCGAAAGTTTATGAGTTAAATTACTTTGCGTATCAACTTGACCCAAACAACACAATTACGTTAACTTAACCCTACACTGCATGGTGTTGCCAATTGGATACATGGACAATTTGTCCTCCTTATAAATAGCAGAATGTAGTCATAAGGCAACTCAATGCATAAAAAGCAAGTATTAGGTATATTTAAAGCAATTATCACCATTTATCCTCCATACATGGCAGTACTGGTCTATTACATGCTCTTAAATGAATCCATATGGATAGCTTTTAAAATCACTTAAACTACCAAGTTTTGAAATTATTTTTTACGATGAAATATTTTTCTTTGTCTTTTAAAGAAATAACATGAATAAAATAAACATTTATCTTTCGTTTAAGATGCGTTTTACATCAAAATACTTATTTGGAAAAAATCTAGGACATATTACATGTCTGTAGCCATTTGGCAACATTATGCAGTAAGCATCCAAAGAACACTTCGATTCATCTCTGTAGTTCATGAAGTATGTGCTTTGTTCATGTTTTGCGCTCGTTTCTTTCTCTTTTTGGAAGGTATAAAATAATCATGCAGACCAAAAGGTGGTATTTTCTGCTGTTTTACCGTTTATTAGACCTCGCAATTATCAATGCTTAGTTGATGTTCAACAGAGTGAACAAACGAAAAATCCATAGACAAAAGCCTTAAAAAGTGTTCATTATAGATTTCAGTTAGCACAAACGTTGTGCTTACACGGACAAGTAAAATCATTAATAATTTTAAAGTATAGTTTTAGAAAAAACTAAAAAATACGCTTTTACATAGGAATGCGCTGTGATCATCCCTGGTTTCCCTCTGATTTTCAAAACTACTGAATATCCGCACTTAAGTTTACATGCACTTATAATACATCAACATGTAATATAGTTTAGCCTTTAGTATTAAAAATAATATTAAATATATTACTTTTATATTTGCAAAAGAACGTCAATTTTATCTTTTATTCAGAGTTACATACATGCAAACAAACAAACAAACAAACCCAGATGTGAAACTAATAAAAGCATATCAAAAAGAGGGAGACCATTAGCTACAGAGGAACTAGAGTTGCAAACCAAAAAAAAAAAGAAAGCTTGCGCGAGAGAGCCTCCAAAAGATATCAGATTTGACAGAATTGATCATCGGAAAGAACACAGTACAAATAAACAACGATGTAAAATGCCAAAATGTAAAGGATTGCAAGAGTATAGTGCACCAAATGTTCAATTTCTCGACTTTTTTCAAAAAAAAACTGTTTCCAAGAAAATCATTTAAAATCATTTTTATCTGTTGATTGCATGGTGTAGCCATTTGGCAACAAAACTATTTTTAATTAGAAAGTGGTGAAAATTTAGAGTTAAATTTTTTTAAATATTTTTCCATGTTTTCTTTTTACATTGACAAACACATATATTTTTTTCTAAGAAAAATAAAAAATCATGCAGTGTAGGGTTAAAAACTGAAAAAACATATTCGAACGTAAGCAATTTCATTTAAGTAAAATCATGTCTTCTAGTCAAGTAAGTACAGTAGTATCCGTAATTTTATATCGTAATTTTATATCCATAATTTTATATCTCCTGTATTTTTTATTATAAAGACAACTTAAACAGTACCGTAACTGACATACATATACATATTAAACCATATATATATATATATATATATATATATACATTACAAAGCTTTGAATACAGAAGTCCAACTCTTTTTGGCCGTAAAACATCACAATAAACCAGTTAAAGTTTGAAACACCAGTTAAGTTGTATGTAAGATATAGAGGTAACTTTGTTTAACAATTACGTAATTAATGAATCTTTACTGATTCACGCATTAGTATGTCCCCAATTCAATGCACATAATAGCTGAAACAGGAGTAAATAAATTTTCTACTGTATCTTAGCATTAAAAACTGAAAAATCTTATTCTAAACTAAACTGATTAAAGAACAATTTCTTTAGTAGCCTCGCTAAAACTATATATATATGTAAGAAAATAACCAAGCCTTATGTAAATCTCTTTATTTTATCATCCTTCACACATTTAAGTTTTTCAATTAAATGCAGGCATGCGTTTAATGCTAGGCATATTCTTAATCCAAAAGAGGCTCAAACTAAAATAAGCAAATTTACATTGATAAAATTTTGAAGAAGAGAAACGTAGGAGTCAAACATAGCAGTGAAAAACAAATGCACTTAAAAATAAAATTAATGAGCGCATAAGTTTAAAAATAAATGGTCGGAAAATTAAAATAACTTCAAACTGAAGCAAATGTTAATTAATTGTGTATATGCACCTTCAAAAAGTTTTATGTTACTATCAGTGTAATTTTACATAAACATAGTCTGTTCTTATGTTGATAAGCAGCATTAATGGCAATTAATCCCACGGTTGGAAAAACTTCTTGCCTTCTTCCTCGTGATTATTATGCTTAAAATCTGAAACGCTTTAATGTCGTACTTAAGAAAAAATATCGTCTGATTATGCAAGACTTTAATTCCTAAAAAATAGAGGGGAAAACTGTTAAATATTGTTTTATGATGTTAATTACAGCACTTAAAATTGAGTCTATATGTTCACTAAGACACTTATAGTTTATGTACCTAAAGTTCAAATACTTTTAAAATAAGTTCTTATAAAAGCAACCAGTATAGCTAAGATTTGTGTGATTATTACTTCCTTCTTTTAAAACTTATTTACTTTTTGTTCAGTTATGTTTTACCATATATCCATTTCATATCATTCTTATAATCAGCAAAACAAAGGGAAAAAATAACATAAAAAATAGTTTGATTGGAATTTCAATGGGATTAATTGAGACGAGACAACTTGGCTAGCTTAGCACTATATTAGCACAGCTGGTAGATCATATTTTGAACATTTATTTCGCTAAGCAGGAAAGCACGATCCCCATACGTTATGTTAGAGATGAACAGTTGAAAGCGAGTTTTGAACCTCTAGGACATGGTTGGAGGGAGTCATATACCGATCAATATCCTTAGGTTGGGTTAAATAACCAGTTATTACGGTGTTTTGCGTATCATAGAATATTAGTAAATAGCATTTATTTTAAAATGTAAATGAAAATGATAAAATATGTATATATATATATATATATATATTTTTACTTCAAAAACGTGTGAATTTTGAAAAGTGCAAAAATCCCAATCTTAACTTCTAAACGGTCCCTGCTCTGCGAACTACAATTCTAAACTCGGATATCTCCTCAAATTTTGGTCGCAAATGTTTCAAATTTTTTGCTTAAGTATTACTTTCCAATAGATAATAGTTTTCTTGGTATACTTATAAGAATCTAGGGGCGGTATAAAGATTTAGATTTGATATCAAGAATACCAAATCCACCTTTTTAAGAGAAAACGCTTGAAACTTTTAATATTTAAACCCCGTATGTTATTTTAACTTTTTTTATAATAAGAAGTATGCTTATTGGGCTGACGTTTGTTAACATAGAGCTCTTGTAGGTTAAACGGAGACGCGATGTAGATTATGTTATACAAATATGCTATACATTCAAGTATATTACACTAATATACAGTAAATTATTTTGTATTAATATGCTAAATATTACTTTTCACTAATATATACTTTTTCTAAGATTATGCATGTTTAATACAGTTATCAGTAACATTTTATTGCATTGTACTAGTGCACATATTAAGTATTTGTAACATAGACTGTCTCGGGATGATACGAGAATACAGTTACTCACTGTCATCGAATAGCTGTAACCTTATTTACAATTTTACTTTTTTAATGAAACTTTAAGGAAATGACGTAAAATAACTCTTATTACCACATACTTTGAAAAATAAAACGCCTACCTCTATAAAAAAAACAGCAAAATTAAATCCGATTTGTGAGCTGGTAGAAAAGCAAGCATGGTGTTCGTTTTAAATGCCGCTTAAACTTTTATTTTTCATCCGTCTCTCAAACAAAAAGGTCTATACACAATCTGTTGAAAGACATTGATTTGATAGCGCATAGGCATATCCAAGTGAACAAAAAACCCCTTTCATATTAACAACGGCAAATAATACTTTGCAGGAAGAACAACATTATGCTAGTGAACAATGAATTGTCTAGCATCCTCAAAAATCCGCTACATTTAATCCTGTTTCCAACATTTTCTCCTTGCTCGATTGTGTTGAAATCCTCGCTTGTGCTCTCTGCTTTTCAACAATTGCTTTAATTAAACAAATAGGGTCCCCAGAGCCTACGCTGGGTATGGTGCTCAATCCTATTATTAAAGAAGGATCAATTGTATGAAACAGTACGAGACTGATAAAGAACGGTGTACTTTGCAAGTATCATTTTACAAGAGTATTATGATAGGCTCGTTTCTGCCGTCGAGTCTATTTATTTTCTGAAAGAAAAATAGCAGCCGACTGTTTAAACTGTCGGTTGAAAGGAATGCATTTAATGAATGGTGTCAAATTGTTTTGTCGATGAACAATAGCAATAGTAATCTAGAGTTAGAATGAATTTTTCTTCAAATATTCAATTAAAAAAAGAGGATTCGAGCATGTTTGTTAAGTGCTATCCGTTTTGCAAGCAGGAAATTTTTCGGCCTAGCTCTTTTGTCTTTAAGAATAGAGTTATGAAACATATTAAACAAAACAAATAGATGCAACTGATTCCTATTATAAATTTTTGAGATTCGAGTATTTTAAAAGTATTTCTTAGCTAACAAATTGATTTGAGCCGTTATTTTGTTTGAATCTCTAAGGAAAATCTAAGTCTACTAGTAAAAATTTTTATTCCAGAATTATTTTAATCCTGTTTCACTACAAGTATGTAAATATGCCTTATTTTAGGATTACATTCAGTAATCTGAAATTGCGCACAAGGATTTTCTCTTAATATCAATCTCCATTTGTGTAGGAGCATTTATTTAAGTGTCTTTTTCCCTTCGAATGTACTTTACATCAGCAATTAACTTGATAAGACGTATCAGTATAGGATTTTACTTTGTTGCTCTTAAATCCAGTCTATGGGATAAGCCACTTGCTTGATTTATGCGCAGTCTAAAATCACATATAGGTAGAGTACACGGGGAAGCCCACATTCTGCAATGTTAGCGACTGGTCTATATTTTATTTCATTTTAATATGTGCAATAAACAATATGGGTGTTTTCTTCGGTAACATGTTTTGTTTTTATTACATTTCTTAAGCATTATATTTAAAATGAAACAAAGTTGACACGTGCGGTGCAAAATACCAAATTTTTAGTGGAATGTCCTACTATTTCCTTCTTTTTAAAACTAAGACTGAAAAAATATTTGTAGGAAATCCAATTATAAATCTGAAAATTTGTCCCGTTATACATAGATTTAGGGTTTATTTTTCCACATTATAGTAGTGTAAAACTGATCCAATGGTGTTTCCTGCACGTTGCAGGCAAGCTAAATTTGAAAAATCCCAGCTAAAGAAGACGTTGAACTTTTTTCCCCTTTTTTCTGAACAAATCATCTAAAAAATACTTCACTAGATCAGCATAACTTCGCCTTTTAGCCATAAGAAGAATAGTTAAATTTAATTTGCCCATACATGACGATAGAATCTCATAATTACTCTTGATCTCACAATTACTAAAGAGTATCTTCGTCATAACAATTGATATCATATAAATTCGGATGCAAAAACTTTTCCATTTTGCTTCGTTTAGCTACATATAGACTGGCTGAGTATTGCTCGGTTAATCAGACGGCTAGTGGCTGCCAGTTGTAGGATTGTTCGTCGGCTCGTCGTGAAAGCATCATATTAGAAAACCAATTTTTTATTTTAACTTTTCTTATGGACTAGATTACAACATTATCTACATATGATGCATATATTGTGCATAAGTAAAGGCTAACTTAATCGAATTAACAGTTTTAATTATGATGACTTCTAACCTTATTTTTTCCTTATCGTGTCTGCCGCTTTCCTCCAATTTAAATTTATAAAATTTCCTACGACCCCACTAGGGTCAGATCATTCGTATTCGTTGACAAGTTATATTACCCTCTTTTTACTGCACGCTATGCGATGCCTATGATAAACAGCGCGAAAACTAAGGAACTGATCTAGCAAAAAGATTATATTAAGCTCTATAGAAAAGGGTGGGGGAAAATCCGGATTTAAGACATCCCACGCATCCTTGTATAACAACGTGTACGGTAGTTATAAAGCTTGAAGCCAATTTTAAGTTTATATAGCTCAAACATTTGTCAATTGATCTAACCTTTTATATCCTGATTTGAAATGAAAATTACATATACCTGCGTGATAATATTCTACTAGTTTCGCAAGTTAATTTTGAATGACCCTTAACTACTGGAATCATAGCACTGTTATTTCAAAATATATATTATTTTGCCTTTTGCACGAAATATTTCAAAGTAATTAATATTTGCTAGCATCTAGTGCACAGTACAGAAATTAACTATAAGACAAACTTGACGACTGAATTTATCTTGTGTACATATTTTTGCACGTTCAGTTTTCAAACACAAAATTTATATTCAATACGAAATGCATCTTTAGCAGAATCTGAATAGCATTAACATGCATTGCATCTTAATGAAAACGCACACTAAGCGCTTGCTTTTTCCAAAACCCACTGCTTATGATATCCGTTCCTAGAACTTATCTACCAACTTTTAAATATTTATTTATTTTTACTTATTGCGTGATGCAGAGAAAACGTGCAATGCTTTCAAAGACTGCGTGTAGGGACTTTTATAATTCTGCAATGCTTTAAAAATCCTGCACGAAAGAAATAATAATTAGGTAAAAAGGACAAAAACTTCCTGACGTTGAATAATTTGCATACACTAACAGACTAGCTACTGATAAGAAACATATCTACTTTTATTATTTCTGATGTATCAATAAGAACATCGATTCTATTTTACTAATGTACATTGTACATGAATTATAGAACTATTTGAAATTCGGAGTATTTGTTTTTAACTTTTGCATTTGTTGAAGTTATATACTTAGAAACAGAAATCTTTTTAACGAATTTATATACATATTTCATGCTCAAATAGAAAATACACTTCAAAAAGGTAGTGAGGCGTATTCTCGTGCTTTGAATCTTAAATAAAAATTTAGCACCGTTGAAAATGGAGGGAAAAGATATTTCAGTTTGAAATTTGCTGCATTGGAGGATGCTTTTTCTTTTTTTTATTTTTAAAGGCAGAAATCAAAATAGTGCAATTTTTCCCCACTCGCTTAAAAATGTTGGGGGACATTTTCACGTCTTTAAAAAAACTATAAAAACAAATATTTGGCAAGGAAACAAACACAGTTTGAGCTGGAGAAACAAACAAGAAAAAATAAATAAACAATTTTCCCTTTCAACCAAAACCAAAGTTCTGAAAAAAATGAAATGCTGATGATCTTATGTTTATAATAGACAAAGTCAACGTGCTTACAGCAAAAAATGCAAGGAAACTGCTTAAACTTGTTTCGGGCTTGAAAGAAATTCTTTTTTCAATGAAGAAAAGGTTTTGTCTTTTCGGCATTCGGAAAACGGTATTTTAGCTGCCTTATAGCCTTGATTTAATCATTTATGTTTTTGGCCCAAAAGTTAAAGATTTTTTTACCAATTTTATGTCCGTTACAGCAACATTAAAAAGTCAGTTCCAAAAAGAGTCAAATTATTAAATTTGTTCTTGCTAGATAGAATTACATGTTGAAGTTTCTTCAATAATTTCCTTGTAGATGCATTTATGTCATGGATTTTCTGATAAAAATTAAGAGACTATCTTGTTCATTGATTTATTTACATATTGTTATTAATTATTTTTATACGCTATTTTCTAAATCTGCTGTGAAATGACTGTTATTAAAATGTTTATTATTATGTAGATTTTTTTGTTTACCATTAAAAAAAATATCAAGTGTCAATCGCGGCACTTTGTTGACACATGAAGTCGATATTAACGACTGATAAAATAATCAAGTCATGTTTATACTTATTAAGAAAATCTTGAGATGTGTCGACTTGAAATTCACCTACCCGATTATTAAGCTTTTATTCTTAATGCAGTTGAATTTTGCGTGTACAAGTTGTGACTAAATTAGCAAGACAGTTATCGGGAACTAATTGAGTTTAATTTCCCTTGCAGCAAAATCAATTTTGTGATTTTTCTTGCCTGAGAACTAAGTTTTCTTGTTGTTTGCAATCGTTGTTATCAGTTGAAGCAAATGTTTTGAAATAAAAAAAAATGCTCCCCAATTTAATGTCCGTAATTGTGATTTTGAATTAGTATTTAACACATAAATCTTCTATACGTTCTACAGTTCGGTATACTATAATTCGAAACAATAACAAATGAATATTTAGGAGTCTATTAAACGTAGTATTGAACTTTGTAGTTATTGTTAAACTTTGTTTAACAAAGTAGTATTGAACTTTGAAATTTAAATTAATTATATATTCAGTACAGCTAATAAATGGAGAAGACGATGTAAGTAAAATATGATATTTCCTTTGGAGTCAGTAAGAAGAAATATTTGTTTTTCTAAAATGAAAATGATTTCTTCAGATTTAAAGTATGTAAAAAAAAACGATATCACGATTTTTTTTTTAATCTGAAACATATATGAGACAATAACAAAATAGCAATATAATGATTATTGCAACGATTGAAAGCTCAAAACACCGAGAATAATATAAAACATAATTTTTAACTAAATGAAATATCACAAAATATATAAAACCCTTCTGCATTCCCCTTAAGATGTTGGAAACATTTGACTTTTTAAGTTACTTTTTGCATTTTCCTATCAATGTTAAGATTATGGAAATACATTTTTTTCACTAATAATTATTTATTTGTTTTATCAAGAAAAAAAAGGAATCGTTCCATATTTCCCAACATCAGCTGACTCTATTACAGATACTGCTGGTCAAATTATTTTTTGTCAATTGTTTTAACAAATAAAATATCCAACAAAAACCAATAAGGCAATAATTTCCATAAGAGCCTTGTAAAAATATACGGTATAAATTTAAACAAACGAGAACTATAAAGCATAATGTAAGCAAAGATCAACTTATTTTATTAATTAAAAGCTTTATCAAAGTGTCAATTAGTGTGCTTATCGAATAAGAAAACACTTCTCTGACATCCTTTTCCCCTCATTTACTTGGATATTTTTACATACGACTTTTTCATTTTTTTCTTGTCATTCTTTAACGCGAGGATAGGTAAAAAAATGTCTTCGCGTGATGGTAAAATTCCAAATTAATAGCAAGTGATCATGATAAATTATGATAGCAACGTAGCTAGATTCCAGTTCGCGGTTAGAGCCTCATTTATCATAGCACTCTTTTGCACAAGGCAAAAAGAAGTTCGGGAAACCTTGCGACTTCAGGTATCTTTTCGCATATGCTGCTTTATATATACTTTCAATTTGAACGGCTATTTGTGTCATTTTGTTGAGTAAGCCAATGCTAGCAGTTTTGGTTCTTAATTTTCTCAATCAAATGCGTAAAATTGTTTTTAATGGCATTTGCTTTCAAACCAATTACTGTCTTAGAAATATTTAAAAAGTTCTCACGGTTTTTTTCTGACAAAGCATCCATACGTTGATTATTCAACTTCAGGTTTCGGTCACTTTTTGGTATTAAATTGCAAACAATAGCACCTTGTTTTGGTTTGTAATTTTTCAAATAAAATGCGTAAAATTGTATTTGATGGCATTTGCTTTAAAATCAATTACTGTCTTAGAAATATTTACTAAGTTGTCAGGGCTTTTTTTTTCTGACAAAGAATCTTTACGTTGATCATTCAACTTCAGGTTTAGATCACCTTCTGGCATTAAATTGCAAACAATAATTTTCTAAAAAATGTTCTCTAAAAATGCAATTATAGTCGACATCTATATCGATCGCATTATTTAATCAGGTATAAAACTCAAACATCTTTTTTACTATACGCTAGTTTTGAATGAAAAACCTACTGTTAAGGGAGCTAAATATTTTTTAATGTACTTTTAATCTTAACACTGAATATAATGGTTGTTTATTAACTATGTCAATGTGTTCTCTCTTTGCGTTTATAAGAAGTGTCTTTTTTTTAACGAGTAAGTGTTTTATCATAGCCATCCTTGGTAGTAAAACATATTGAGTGCTTTCGGTTATATATAAATATTTCATTCTCATAAACTCTATTATAAGTCTGATAGATTATATTTTGTCATCAATTAATGTCTCAGTGCTTAATGGAGAAAATAAATAATAATTTTCCTTTAAGAAGGAAATAGTTCTATTTTATAAACCGACTCTTGAACTTACCCAGGTAGCACACAAAACGTTTAAACGTTTTATAAACGTTTTTAATCCGTTGTCACAACGTTAATAACCATTTTACAACCTTTAAAAAACGAAGTGTGCTACTTGGGTAGTAACAGAACGACGTAAGTGGTAGGAAAATCACGAGAAAAATGTTAAATTAGATCTGAAACTTTAATTTTTAGAAAATAAGAAACTTTGTATAGTTTTCAAACTGTAAATGTTTTGATTATGAAATGTTTAATGTATGAAATGTTAATTTTAATATTAATTGTCTGCTGAGCATCTAAAATTAATATTCTTCTTTTAGTGTCAGTTATAACTTAAAGATTTTAAGAAAAATTGTATTTATAGATATTTTTAAACATGAATCTTATTCAACTTTGGGCATAACTCACAAAGCATAAAATATGATTTCTCTGGTAGCAAAAACTGCAACGATAACTAATTTCTTTTATAATCGAAGCAAAGTACAAAAAATGAAAAAGAAAAAAGATTTATCCAGAAAACTAACCATTCTATGAATATCGTGAAATATGGTATAAAAGTTATATAAAATACATTTTAATAATTTTCGTATACCTTTATTGATCATCATAAATAGGAATAGCGTACTTTCTTAATGCATTAACTTTCGTCCACAGATCTTCATATACACGACCTCTGCAAAACCGTCATTTAGGGGATCAGAAGTGGGGTTAAATACCTACCCCCCCCCCGGTTTTGGGAAATCGATGTATTTATATGCAACCGAGCTTGACTTCTGCTATTTTTTGGGAAATTTTGAATTGAGTTCACACTCTTTGTCCTCCCCTCCCCACTCCCAACCTCTAAAATTTCGAAATGACTGCCTAGATCTCTTATTCTAACTTTGAACTAATTGTTATTTATTTTAACACTGGGCTCAAGTGTTGAAAAAAAAATGTCGATTTTTTACTCTATGTATGTCGATGCTCAATTAAAGGCGCTAGAAACATTTTTCTTCTTTTTTTTGATACCTAACATTTCAACCACAATTTCTACGAACAAAAAACAAAAAAAAAGGGGGGGGGGATTCTTTGATTATTTCAGCTTGAAAAATTTCTGAATAGCACTCTTGTACTTCGAAAGGCTGAAATACATAAAATAGTTTCTTGTTCCCTTACATAAAACAGTTTCTGGTGATCTTAACAAGCAACTACTAAGCGCAAAGACACTATATTCACAGTTCACAGGCAAATTAAGAAGCCAAATATTAATTGCAAAGATCTCTGGTCGCACAAGCGGCAAGTACTTATGGTCATCCCAAGAGTTCTCGCTTAATTTAACCTTAGTGATTAAAAATATATTGCTACTTAAAAAACTCCGTTAAGGCATGCCCGACTCCTGTGTTGGCAGTGAAGTACTCTTTATACATTTTTAACGATTCCCTGGGAAGCAGGAAGTAAAATTCACATTTTATTATAGAGTCTTGATTACTTCTTGCTGCAATTAAAATGTGTGCGTAGTTATTTATTCTGCTTTTACGTTCGATGAACATCTCTCTCTCTCTCTCCCTCTCTTTTTTCCTTTTTTTTTTTTTTTTGAATCTCCTTTTATACGGTACGTAAAATATGCTAGCCTTAGGAGCTTGAAAACTGAACCGTTTCAAAAGAATGCAAACTTTTTATTTTCGGACGGAGAAAAGAAATTAGTTGCGTAATGAGGAACTGGAGAAATGTGTGGGGTTGGAAGAAAACTTGGGAATAAAAACACGCTTTAAGATAAAGCCAAATGTGACAAGGACTTTAAAAATATTTTAATGATTCAGAAGCT
This sequence comes from Uloborus plumipes, assembly GCA_038373865.1. Taxonomy (NCBI): domain Eukaryota; kingdom Metazoa; phylum Arthropoda; class Arachnida; order Araneae; family Uloboridae; genus Uloborus; species Uloborus plumipes. Next base: position 37,549 of record JAXGGA010008416.1, read on the forward strand.
TTTTTCTACGTTAAATGGCTCAAACTAATGAAAATAGTATTATTCAAAGGTTAAGTTTTGATGTGAGACTGAGTCGGATAACATGAAAATGATAAATTATAGATAGGAAGATTAGCCCGATTTATGTAAAAAAAATGTGCTAATTTCAAATATTATAAGTGATTAAACACATGTTTGATTTGCTGTTTCTAATCTATGAAAAATCAAAATCCATACCGTACTTTCTGCTACCGAGTCAATATGTTACATGATTAATAAATAAAGATTTTATAATTTTTTAAACTCTAATTTATCGTACAGTCTAAAAAGACACGTTTTAAATATGCATGGCGACCTAGCAGCAAAACTTCTCTCTTTAAAATCAATCACTAAAGTAAAAACTGATTTATATGGTTATTTCATAAGCACTGGTATTGTATAATTGAGGGGGGAGGGGTATTTAAATAACAAATTGCAAAATATTTATATATAATGAAACAGTCAATTAGTAATTTACTACACAAAATTAAGAAGACAATGAGGTAGCTAAGAACCTTCTCCAAAGCCTGTGTCTTTCCCAATAATAGTATCAATACATTTTGTTAGTAGTAAAGAAAACAGCACGCTCCAATTAAAGTAGTAAAGCCATAAAACATCTCATTTATGTAGGCTGTTAAAATGCTATGCTTCTTCTCGCTGTTCTTATATCCCGATTTTTAACCTTTTTTTTGCACATATTTTTAGTTTTTTTTTTTTTTTTTACATTAATTAAAAGTTTTAAAAAGTACAATTTTTTTAACATCATGTGTGATAATTTTTTTAATTATACCCCGTCATTTTCCTGAAAATAAATATTTTTTATTAATACTTTTTAAAAATAAAGTTTATAAAAGTAAGCGATCATGAAATTCAGCATTTACTGATGTGTTTTATTTAAAAACTATCTAGTTTGTTTAAAGCTTTTAAGCACATGTATTTGTCTTTTAATCTCGACATTTCAAATGCTGAGTTAAAATTTTGTAAATAAAAAAATAAAATTTTTACAATATTTATTTTCTTACTTATTTTTTAAATACTACCAAAATTATTAAACAGATACAATAAATATTGCTTCTTTTTTTTTCTTTTTTGCGTAACTTTTTGAAAATATTTCTTAGCTAGCACTAAAACTTTTTTTAGGTTCTGATGTGTAGCAAGATCGAAAAATTCAAAAACATGAACATAATATTCAAGCCAATTACCTACCGAAGTAACACACTTCGTTTTTTAAAGGTTGTAAAATGGTTATTGACGTTGTGACAACGGATTAAAAACGTTTATAAAACGTTTAAACGTTTTTTGTGCTACCTGGGTAAACATGACTAATTATCAAAACAAAGCGAATAAATTGATTTTAGAAGCATCATTTACTATGAATGAGCGGATTTTGAAAATCCATTTTTTATTTCTCTGTCTCTAGCTCGCTCCGAATGAGTTTCAGTTTGGATGATCTACATTATAATGCTATTTGATTATCTCGACAATTTGATGTGAAACTAATCGAATTTCTGCAGGGCTCAATCCCATTGAGAGACTAACTTGGCTCCTTCCCCACCCAATGGATGCAACTGCTGAAAGTCGATTCGCCGCGTGTTCCCATGGTTACAGTTGTGTATCAGATCACTCGCCATTGTTTACTGTCAGACTGTAAAATTCATTGTTAGGTCCTTCCGACTGAAACACGTACCAAACTCCTCGCAACTCAGCATACCATAACAGGAGGCCACAACAAGCTATGGGAGCCAACTTCACTGCTTGCTAAAAGGGATGGAGAGCTGCTATCATTGGTCTAAAACCGAGGCATCACTGAACGTTTATTATGCATTGTACTGAATGTGGAACTAATAAAAAATATCAAGGCAATAGTTGCAACTGTTTGGAAAATTAATCTTTGTAAATTTATATCTACCTACGTAGGTGAAGAGGGAAAAAAACTAATCGGGAGTGACATCAGATTATCCGCAAATGATTTGCCTTCTTTATTTTTTCTTTTTGAATCATTAAAAAACTAATATATAAAGCAGTGACGCAACTAGTGCGGGTGTTATCCGAGGCGGCTAAATTAATGATTCATGGCTATTCAGGCTATTCATCTATGGACCTTTTACTGTTTAAAAAAATATATAGATGGCACCACCAATCAGAATTAACTGCAGGAGATGCTATAGAATCGAGGCTTATACGAGTTAGTGCAAGCGTGCGACAGTGCAAATCCGTGCTTTGAAATGTACCACACCAAAGCAAACTTTGCAAAATAATGTGTATTTGAAAATTAAATCTTTTTTTAAATATTTGTTCAAGATTTGGGTACGTTTTTAATTAAATGTGTGCATATTTTCATGGTCAAAAATGATATTTTCCTATGCGGAACTTTCTTTTTTCAAGTTCCAAACATACATTTTTTGACAATTTCTTACTAACTATTAATTGCTGTATCACTCAAATAGTCTTTCATCATGAAAGAAAACATTTTGAAGTATTTAATAAAATTAAAACTACCAGCATTAACTTTTTCCAAGTATTTTTTAAAAAATCTCGAAAAGCGACAAAAACTCCCAGTCTGGAGGAAGATGCGCGGTCGAAAAGGCTCAGAACTGAAAGTGTTAAAACCAAATCAATAGGGAAAAGTTCTTCAGAAAATTCGAGAGAGATTGATAACATCCTGGATCTTCGACAAATTCCTAAATATAAAACGAATTGAAATTTTGGAAGAAGTTTCAAAACTGCACTTGTTATGCAATAATAAATTAAATTCTCAAATTTGGAGTCTGGACGCTCCCTCCTGAATTCCTTAACAACGGGCTTGGGCAAGGCTATACATTATCAGGTAAAAGATCATATAAAAAACAAAAGGGGAATCTTATATACGTGTTTTTCAAGACAAGATAACTCGTCAACGAAATAAGTTAATTTCATATACAGAAGCAAATTAATCCGTCCTGTTCAATGTAATTAAGACTGATTCCCAAATGAAAACATAAATTCATCAACCAGCAAAGAAGTTTTCTACAAATGATTACACGTTTTCACTGTGGAAGGGGTCTGTGAAATTGTGACATTTTGTACCCAGAAAGGAGGAGGGATGAACAAGAAGTCCTCACGTTGGTTTTAAAAATAAAATTGTTTTTATAGCTATATTTTTACGCAATATGCGAGACATGTGACAAAATGAGAGAAGAGGGTTGAATATGTTGGAAATAAGTGTGAAATAATTAAAAACAGCCGTCAAGCTGTTAACGAAACTCTTGGAGCTCATAGTTTTTCTTTGTCAACTATCGTTGTTTGATTGATTAAAACATATCTTGTGACAGATGTAATTATTTTTTATTCTCCAGCTTAATTACTTAGTAATGAATCAAATAAGGGGATGGGGAAAGCTAAAATAGTTAAGATAACTTACCATTCTGAAAATGAACAAAATTGAAATGTCCTAAAAATTACAGTACATAAAGAGAAGAAAAAATGTATTTATGATAAAATTTGCATTGAAACATTTGTTTTCAATTTTTAGTTTTAAATTTGTATCCTAAGAAAAAAAATGAACATTTCATTCTTTCCTTTTCGTGTCATGGAGCAAATTGAAGACTAAAATATGTTTCTATTTAAATATTTCAAATCCGTTTATAAAAAATAGTTTGTAACAAAGAAATGAGATATAAAAAACCCATGAATAAACGGACGGAATGAATAAACGGATTGGTAATGAAACAATGAACAAATAAATTAATATGCAAAAATGAATAAATGAGTGAGTAAAACATTCTATGGATAAGAAACTAAATGAATAAGTAAGTCAATTATTAAATAAAGGTATCAAAATAAATTAGTTAAGAACTAAATACATAAGTAATTTTAAAAAAGGATTAAACAAGTAAACAAAATGAACTATTTCACTTGCCACTCAATATATTTTGCCACGCTTGCACGTGACTAATTTAACGAAACATTTAAAATAATAATAAGATTAATGGGAAGATAGTAAATACTGATCCGAGTACTATTTTTGTCTTGAGTAATATTTAAACTGTTGATAACTGGAGCTCTATCATTGTACTAAAAAATAATAATAATTTTTGATTTACAACAAAGTAATGAAGTATGAGCATTAATATTTAAAAATTACTTATTTTGTCATACACTTCGATTTTTGAATGTAACTTTTTACTCCCTGGAATATACTACATGTGTTGCTACATATTTATAGTATGCAAATCTACAACCAGTGAAGAATATAACATTTCGATTTGAATCAGTTCGCAGAAAAAAATAACAGATTTTTTGTCAGAATTTTTGTCAGATCCATACAATTACATTCATAGATATGATTCTAACACTTTTTTTGAAGCTCAAGGTTCCATAAGAAAAAAATAAATAATCGCCATAAATGATAAAATATTTAATTGTTCAGAGCAAGATGCTATAGCAAAGTTTGTGAGATTTCTACCAATTAAGATCAAAATGTATCTAAAATTTATTCCTAAGTCAGTATTAGTGGTAACAAACATGACTTTTGAAAAATATTTCAACTAAAGTACAATTTTAACTAGATCGTTAAACTTTGAAAATTACTACGTACTTTTTAAAATTGTCAAAAGTTTGCACATTCACTTCCTAATGGTAGAGGAGGGAAAATTCCTGGTTTGATGCAAAATTTAGAGCAAGTATTATAAGTATACTTTACAGATTAATTGGAAATAGTCAGAAACTGTTAGATTCCGATTGCTTTTCCGTCATTTTGGATGTCATGCTGGATGTGAAACTACGTATATTAAGTAAAGAATTTGCATGTTCTGTGTAGAAGTTGCTGAATTGAAACTGTCTAATAATGGGATACGCTTCGTAAAAATGTGTTTTCAACAGTCGTTATTTGATTAAAGGAAATCAATTTAATAGCTAAACTATCACGATAAGTCCAACAAGATTCTCATTATGTTACAACTCATGAATAATTCTCATTTTATTTCTTCCCTATTTTGCTGCTTACATTAAAGTAAGTACAATTCAATGTATTTATCTTTCTGAAACAATTCCGGACTCCAGAACCCTTTTTCCAGCAGAATTTGTCAACACGTATAACGATTATAATTTAACTTCAAAGTCCTTAAATTTCATTAATCGCTTAACTGTTCAAGTAAGGAAATATTCTTTATGTTGTACACAGCTGGAACAATCTATAAAAGCGCTGAAGTGAGAATATTTAAACAACCAATTCAATTACGTTTTCACTTCATTGATTATTGAGCATATTGTGATGCTAATGCATTCACACAACACATAGAGATAAAAATGTATCGCCTAGAAGAAAGAATAGACAGTTGAACCTAATTAGAACTGAGAAGGGGAGGTTTAGAAAATGGCTTCTTTAAGTTTGGATTTTTCGATAATTTCGGAAGCCCACTTGAAAATGGAGAAAATTAACTTTTCAGATTTAAGCTTGAGTTAAAATAAAAATAACCCGACAGAGTATTGCATATTTAGTCACAGAATAAACAAAAACAAACTTTTGTTTAAAATTCGATATTCTAGAAGAGACTTTTATTAATGTAATATCAAAGCCTTTATTCAAACTATTTTTATTAGTAGATTTAAAATATAACGGTAGTAAAGTACATATCCTTTTGTGACTAAATTAAATAAATTCTATTTACTATTGTCTACAGATTTAATTATCCATAGGTGTTTAAAAATTAGAAACACGTTTACGGTATAGAGTAAGATCATATAAAAAAATTCTGATATGAAATTAACATTATTGTGAAACACTAACGAAAATGTCATATTGTTAATTATATTTTGACGTTGATTATATAATTGAATTAATTGTATTTTTATGGAATTAAAACGAAGTTCTATATATGTGTTAATGTAATTATAAATACTTTCTAGGAACTACATTAACATAAGATCGTTAAAAGTTATAAATTTGTAGATATCGTAGTTGTATAACAATAACTGTCTCACATTACAAATTGTGTATTTGGGTCAACTATAAAATTAAGTATTCATAATTGCATGAGAGAAAAAGTGACGATTATACCTAGATTTTAAAAGTTTAAACGAACATTAACTTTATTTAAAAATTGGAGCACTCCTACGAATACAGCGTTATTTAATTTTATTGGATATTTTATATGTACATGCTCATTACATGCACAGAAAATACACATTAACAATGAACTTGTTCATCATACTTAACAACAAGCTCGTGACCTAATTTTCATGGTTTTTCTCATTATATTTACAAATTGAGAGAATTCCCAAACATTTTCATACATTTATCACTGTGAAGTTTATGAATTCAGTAACACAAATCGCGCATTTTAATTTTACTAGGACAGTTTATAAATCATTATATTTTTGTGTAAGATGCTCATGTGAATACGAATCTTAAGTTAACAGTTATTTTCTCATTTTGTATACCACCTCGAATACTATTCTTCCTTGTAATTAATTTTCTTCTGTATTGTTATTTTTATATTTGTTACATGATTATGGCTTTGTGCAACGGTTTTCGTGAAATATTTGACTGCCGAATAAATAAAACAGAAGATAACTTCTTTTAAAATGTAGGTGACAGAGTTTGCATCATGCTGTGTGACTGTACCCATGCAGCATAAGTAACGCATAATGATAAACACTTAGAAAAAGCTGTCACAAGGTTTACAATCGTTTTACAGTTTTATAAAAAGAAATGCTTTGAATGTCAAGAGTTTCTATCCAAATTAAATACGGTAAACTCCCCATTATTTGTAGAATGGACCGGCAGAGGTACCGCGGATGGCAAAAACTAGGGATAGCCCTCTAAGTGCTGAAAACGAGATATAAACAAATAAATTTGCTTTTGTTTAAATTCTTAGTTATGTTGTAACATAAAACGCAGTACAAACAGCGAAAACCAGTAAAATACAGTTATATTGATCTGTATTTTATGTAGCAAGGAACATGAAGCAATAAAGAAGAATTTTGCTTAAAATGTAGTTACGGTTAGGTAATTTACATATTGAAAAAGTAAGCCGCAGTATACTGTACACAACACATACTAAATTACTTCGCATTTATGATTTAAAAAAAAGTAAAACATTGTTTCTGTTCTTGTTATACATTTTCCCCACCCTCGTCTTATGTTTTCTGAGAATCATTTGTTCAGACAACTGTACGTCGCCATCTTGCTCACCTAAATGCTGCTTAGCAGTTTCTATTGCCTTTTGCAACACTCACAGTGCCTTGAGCTCTCTATTTTTTTTACTTAAAGGGTCACAATACCCCAAAAATGACCAAACGACCAACATTTTTTCATTGCTTATTTCAAAGGTAAAAAATATTTAAAACACTCGGAAAAAATAGCATTGCTCGATCTCAATTATTTAAAAAGTTATGAGCGACCTTAGGAGTCAAAGTTTTAAGGTGCTTTATCTCGATGACCAGTTTTTAGTGTTTCCATGTTACTGGAATCTCTAAGGATTTTTTCTTTTAAAGATACAGCTTTAAAACAAAATTTTTGTACTCAGGATGCTATATTTAACAAAACTGCATTTAAGAAGCATTTTATAAATTATTAAATTTTTAGAGCTTGTTAAATCTCTAAAAATAAAATTTTATAAGAATATTTTAACGATTTTTTACATAAAAGTTCAAAAAATATTTTCAAATGAATGCATACAAAAATGAATGCATAGATTTTTAGAGGTGACTCTTGTGATCTTTTATCAAAAAGAAATTTTGAATTAAGTACAAAAACGAAAAAACCTTAATGCTTTTAAAAATTTGAAATGTTCTTAATTTTTATAAATTTTCAAAAAAAGTGGACAACATTTTTAATTTTTGAAAACAAATTTTGGATTGTTAAATACACGTCGAAACAAAGGTTTCAAAGAATTACATCTTTCATGTAAATTTAAGAAAATTGTAAGAAAGGAACTGGGACCCCTTACGCATGGGGGTGCATCTCATCCTACGATGGGTTGCTGGTGGAAAATCCGCTTTCAGGTAAACGGAAGATTACCGTGTCACGAATCCAACTATCTATAAGCGAGTAATTATATTTCTAGTGAATAATCTGTCGTAAATCAATAATTTATTTAAACATTCAACTTTGCATGCATGTTAAATCACACACACATATATATATATATATATATATATATATATATATAAACCAGGGGTGCAGTCACTTTAAACCGTTACCGCCCAATGATCTATTTATAGATCGCCACTTTTCTGACACCTCACTGAAAACTATACTTTTTTATCAATTCTTATTCTTATTGGTTGTTTTCCTATTGGAAACTGGTTCAATAGGACAATAAGAATGAGAAATGATTCAAAGGTATAGTTTTCAGTAAGGAGTCTAAAAAGATCCTGGTCTCATTAATTAGGTGAAGTTTTCTTTTTTAAATTCAGAGGCTTAAGCTAATACATACAAACCCTTCAGCTGCCTCAGGCTGAGGAAGATTAGGCTGTGGCAGAGGACGAGTAAATAAAGATTGGCTATGTGAAGAAAAAAGCTACTGCAAGACGTCACACACAGATCTCACTTTTCATCATCAAATTCAGGGTGAAATTCAAGCGATACGTAAATAAATAACAGTAATAGGGTATGAATGTTAAAATTAGTCAATGCAGGAACTGAAGGAAATCATATTCATATGAAAATAATTTCCCCCCAAAATAATTACCATTAAGGCGTCCTGGTAACACTGCACCCCTGGTATAAACATTTTTCTTTAAGAACAATTAGAAAAAAATCAATGATATATACTTCACTCAGTGTTTGCACTGGCAAAACCTAAAAGAAAGAAAGAAAAAAGAAAATTTAAAACTCCACAAAATATTACATGCTAAAAAAATCAACACATGCAGACAGCGAAAAATTATCAAATTTAAACATATAATCAATCATATCAGAATATATTACGAAATGTTACTGATTCAAAGAAATAAACATATTCTTTTAATGAACTGAAAATCGAGTAATTATCCGTGGTACTTTATCGAACTCGTTAATCCTAAATCGATCCCTGGCAAGTGTTTAGTGGAGCGTAAAACACAACCTTGGACTATTATTAGCAATCGCTGTTCGTTGGAATGTGCCGGCTAATACAGTGTAACAGGTATTTTATCGGAAGACAATACAATTAAATGACCTGACACTAACGCGACGAAAAGGCACATATTTGCATAACAAAGCAACGCACTTCGTTCCAATGCCAGATGCCGACCAATTGTTACAGGGATAAGCGACATTTTAAGAGAATGCCAATACATGTGCAAATTAACTCAGAGAGCGCAGCCTCTCAATTCAACAAGGGATTTGTAGCTGAGCAAATACGTGAAGAATTACATGGAAGATATTTCAAATATTGAAAATCCCTGGTGTCTTTTCACAAAAGAGGCCGCTTGTGATATATATATATATATATATATATAGATAAATATATACTAAGCCTTGAAAATAAACCAAACTTCAATTCAGCACAGCTTCTTGTTATTTTTATGTTTGAATAGCTTTATTCAACAAAATTTGCTATCATCAATGTGGATGTATATTTTAATTCTTTAAAACAAAAGGAGGATTTACGAAATTAAATCCCACTTGTATGAATAGCTCGGGAAATAAGGTGGAGTGAAAAAATTATCCACTATTCGTAATTGGTGAAGCGCAAACTTTTCTTTTCTTCTTGTTTTCTTTTTTTGTTCAGTCAGTGACGCATAATGTTAAAAAATATTTTAAAAAGGCAATAAGTAAATAAAACTTTTGAATAAATAAACAAATTCCTTATATGTACATGAGTTAGAAATACATTTTTGCTACTTCAGAGAATATTTTCCATTTTTTAAATTAGTAATTCACTTATGTCAACATATGCCTCGTAGATGGAAAATTGAAAACACGTTCAATATCACAAATAAAGAAATATTACTTTTTAATCAAAAAATGTCTTGTATTGTTTTGATATGAATGATTTAGAACAATAAAGCGGCGTCAATATGAGCTTGAGAAATAAAGGATACTTCGATATTTTTAATTTTTTCATTAACAAAGATTTAGTTTAGCACTGGTTTTTACGTTTGCTTATTCCTGTATTTAACAAGCGATTGTTTATGGTAAAGCATGTTAGGAAAAATTTCAACTTTGTTTTATTTAGAAAAATGTTTTAAAAATGTTTATTAAATTTACTTAATTTTCTCAATTTGAAAAATAGCTACTGGAAATAAGCGCAAAATTTTCCCTTACTCTTTTTGCCTAAAGGTTTCGTGTATATGTAATTTGTGTCTTTCAAAATTGAAATAGGATTAAAAAATGTACGTTACAAATAATCTCAGAAATAAACAATTAAAACCAGACTTGGGACGGTTATTGTTATTATTTTTATTTCTCTCATTCTGAAGATAGTTGACCCAAAAAACGAAGCACAATTACATTTTTCAAAATTCACCAAGGCATTTTCAACGTATTATAAAAAAAAAAAAAATATTTCTCTGCAATAAACTTGTAATAACAAGTCTCGGGGATTGTTCATTTAGCTTTTGTGTCATCAAAGAAGCTTTTATATATTCACAATTAACTCTAATATCACTGGAACAGTTAACCATTGCTTACACAGTAAGCTGCAGTTAAGAGATAAGTTCTAAAATCCCACAGAGAATACCAGCTTGCACAGAAGTGTGAACATCCTCTACATACTCTAAAACCCCGCCGTTAAAAGCTTCTTGTTACACTGAATTACATATTATATCTATTGTAATCCATAGAAATGCTAATTAACTGAATAAATATTATCCGTTAGAAAGAATAGTAATTGTGTTATTAGTAACAATTAATTTTTCATTTCAACGATGCGCATACTTAATGTTAAAAGCTATTCAAGGTAAACAATTTAATGTCATCCATCAAATCTGAGCAGCCCAACTTACAGTTTATGCTAGTAATTAATTGGGATATTTTATGTATCGTACTTAATTTCCTCTGTAGTACAATAATTGTTGACGACCAATTAATTGATGCTGTAAATAATAAAAACTCATTTTACTTTTTTAAAAAAAGCGTCTTTGAAACTTTATTATTATAAAAAAAATATATTTACGGAATTGTTATTATTAAATGCCTAAACTTGTGAGTTACATCATCTATTGGAGCTCGTTATCTTAAGATGCGGGAGTAAGCATAGCGAAAAGAGAAGTAGTTCCTGGGGAAAATGAATTCAATTATTCAAAGAAATTCAAAACAAAATATATTCGTCATAATAAAAAGTAAATCAGATATAAATACTAATATAATATACTTATGTAAATTGTTGAATCAGGGTTTGTTTTTTTAATTACCTTATAAATTCCAATCAATTATTTGATGTGAATATTTTATTCATAGAGACACACTGGGACGCTCGGTGTAAGATGAAATCTATAATTTTCTGGACTAACCATTATAGCTCTATGCATCAATTAGTAAGAAAACAAGTACAACAGAAGCTACTGACAAAATAAAAATGTTAGTAGAGAAGTTCATTCATTGTTGATAAAGTGTGTAAAGTTGAGTCTGCTTATTAGAATATCGCTTAAAAGAGTATCCCGCTTAATATAATACATTTTCAATGTACCAAGACAGTTGTAATGTATTATTTTCAACCCGGATAATGGAGTATCCCGTCCATTGGAATTTTTTGTGGCAAAATGGCTATTCCATTAAGAGAGTTCTACTGTATTACACGTTTGTCTCCGTTAACTGATTTAAATAATGTTTAACATAGTTTAGTTTTACCGTGAGCCGCATATAACTGACTAATATTAACTGACTTTTTCCAAAACGATACCTTAATTTAAAAAATGAAGAAAGAAAGAAGACGAAGAAAGAATAATACAGTCAAGCCCGCTTATTAGAATATCAATTAAAAGAATATCCCGCTTAATATAATACATTTTCAATATACCAAATAGCAGTAATGCATTATTTTCATCCCGGATAATGGAATATCCCGCTTATTAGAATATTTTTTCGTGGCAAAATAGCTATTCCATTAAGCGGGCTAGACTGTACAAAAAAGAGAGAAGACATTTATTGTCTCATTTTGTGACTAATTAATAATGGGGTTTAAGCCCCTCTAATGGGTTTTAGATTGTTTCAATGAATATTCTAAGGAAAACAAAGAAACTTTGTCTAGTGAGATAATAACAGACATATTTTACATTTTAGGAATTATATGAAAACCGACCTGATAACAAACACAATTGAATAAGGCTCTTTTTTTAAGTTTTAACACTAGCATTGCAACATATCGTCTGCGAAGTCATGATCTATCAGATTTATCTGTTTATTTTGTATTTTTCACTGTTTTGTAACTGCTCTAAAGTCTAGAGCACTACTACCAACTATCACTTGTTTTACTTTGCTTTATTCGTACAAGTGACGCTAGGTAACACAGACAAATCAAAAGAGCCAGCGATACTTTCGGGATTAAAATCTGAACAAATAACAATCAACAACATACTCTAAAAGTGTTTGTGTAACATGCCTCAAACGTGATTATCACATACATTTTCGATAACATTAGGACTTTGATAACTTGAATTGCATAATGCACAGAATATCCTTCAGCAATGAAATTCTAAACAAGTAGCAAATCATTCAATTTTTGCAGAAATCACCACAGCCCATCAAGAGGTCTTTATGGAAAGCCACTTGGGTTTCAATCATATGGTTGCGAAAGCGAAAACAAAGCAGTACATGAAGTTTTTTTGCTCAAACCGACACCTTTTCTTCACTCGTTCTCGACTCTAATGACCATCCCATCCACTTAGGGTAATTGTTATGCGGCCATAGGGAGGAGCCGCCCACTTCAACACACTAGCATCACGTGACTAGTTGGAAAACCAAATTTCGTCCCTTGAGATACTGATTGATTACAGAAACAAGCTTCTTCTTAAAGCTATACTCGTATATAGATATTCTACCTGTAGCTTTGATGTCAGTAAATTATTTTGAACCTCCTTCGCGCTCATGAGATGTAAAAAGGGTAATTGAAGCAATAATAATTTGAACAGAAAGAGCGCGTGCAAAGAGGTAGTCTGCTCTCATCTATTGATTATTTAAATGCAAGGCACTTCGTCAGTAAAGATTAGAAATAATTTTCTCTTAGGCTAACGCAATTAAACTAAAACATTCACGGTTTTTGTTTTTACTGTGAACATAAACACGTCATTTTGCGCTATCATTTGACCTCAATTTTCAGAAATGGTCTTTTCTTAATTTAGTATAAGTGATATACTATATTTACCATTTTTAAAATATTGAATAAAATATTTAATCATCGAATTATTTCAAAAAAAAAAAATATATATATACATATATATATATATATATATATATATATATAATATATATATATATATATATATATATATATATATATATATATATATATATATATATTGATTGCAATATTCTGCAACACTTAAGTTCATGTTTTTAATGCATATGGTCAAGGTAATTCTATTCGGCTGTAGAAAAAAAACGAGTTTTTTTTTTTTAATTTTATAAGTATATATTTATTTACAAAAGTAAGTATATATTTTGTATTGAAATACGAGCGTCCCAAGTATTTATAACTTGAAGTTTACTAGTTAATGCATGTATTTGACGAAATAATTGTATTGAAATTCGTTCCCCATGTAACCGTTCTGAAATAAGTAATGCACCTTTTAGGATGTACGGTTAAAAATCACCGAACTATATTTCTTTCACACAAAGTTTGAAAACTGATATTAGCTGACGAAATAAGTCTCATTTCATATATTTATGATACCTTAAACGTGATACCAAAGCAGATGTAAGGGTACTTATATCGCATTTTCTATTTTATTATGCAGTAACTACGCATCAGAAGAAAGTTGTGTCCATAGATTTTATTGAAAATCTGAAATTATCTTTTTCTTACTTCACAAGTAACTTTATAGGACATATTCGCTCAGTAGTAAATTATTTGCCCGCTTTTCTTTTCCTTTTGAATCTTAAAGGGAATTTACAATATCAAGAATGAAATCGAAATGCCGAAAGCAGTTTTGAAAGAAGACGTCGTAACTTTTGCTGAATGAGCAAAAAATGCTCTACCGGTACAGACCTTTAAAACTGATAGTGTGACTATAAAGCAGGAAAAAAAGGAAAACTTCTCACCACCACCCAATGATCGGGAGAGCTTGCAACCGAGCGTCTTTAAAAATTTGTTTTTGATGTTTAAGCATCTTTACGCTTGTATGCATCGCCTTTTTTTATTTACTTCCTAGCATCATGGTCAAGCTAGTGAGTGGAAAAGTTTAAGGTAAAGTCATGGAGAAAAAAATCAACCCAATACTAACCCTCCGGGCATACGCTCGGGTAAAAAGAAAGGTACAAGGCAGCTACCTCACAATAAGGAGTCCACGCATAAAAAATTGTAAACGACAAAAATGAAGTCAAAAAAAAAAAAAATAATAATAATAATAATAAAAACCAAAAGAAAGAGCTATGAAGGTGAAAATGAAAGATCTACGGCATTCTTACGTTTTGTTTTTACATGAGATATAAAAAAAGAAAAAAAAAAGGTTCATAAAATAGCAAAATAGAAAAAGAAATCCTGTAGGCATGGGCTGGTAGCTTTAAGTGAAAGTGTGGTTCAATGTCAGCATGAACCTTGAAGCCATATAGATCCTATGGTATCAGTCAATCTTATTTTGCTTATATTATTTGTAAGGACATATTATTTTCTACTGAATCCTTGTTTTTTCCAGTTATCTTTAGTTTGATGTAAAGTATTTATCTTCTTTTTTCTGCTTCCGTCTTAAATTGACTTGACGAATAGCTATATTTAAAGGTGTTTTTATAATTTCTTTCCGCAAAAAAATATTTATGTTCTATTCTTAGCCACATTTTTTCCCTGTGAGGCAGAAATGACGTTAAAGGTGACTTTTTCTAGCAGCCATTTTTTAGTAATGATTATCATATGTCAGTCAGGAATTTATTTTAATATCAAAAGGGGGATTAAAAGGTATATAAAAATATATCCTTTTTCGTTGTTGAGAACGCTGTATTATGAACGTTTTTTAAAAGGAGATTAAGTACAATGTCCTCTTAAAGTTAAATATTTTATTTATAAAATAGAAAATATTTTAATCCACAGGAATTTTTAAAAACAGCATTTGAAGATTTTAAAGAATGTCCGTGGTTTTTCAACATTGGATTTATTTGTGAGATGCACAAACATGCACTGTCCAAATTATGAAAAAAAATAACTCAGTAATAATAGTTTATACTTTTAACTTGTATAAAATAACGGAATGAAATGAAATTAATAACACTGAATAAATTCCAATACAAAACTGAAGCGAATCAAAAAAAGAAAAAAAAACCGTATTTTAAACGAGATTTTTTTGAACTAATAGGAAAAGGATTCAGTGGACAAAACTAACAGTTATGAGCTATTTTTAGATGAGCAATTCGATGGTTTACTTGTGCATTATGGTAGAGAAAAAAAAATGAATTTTTGATTTTCGTAAACGGGTACCTTTCGTTTACTGTGAATGAGGCTAAGTAACAATTCAGTAAAATATTTCACTTTTGCGACGTCATCTTTAGTCTGCGCATTTGGCCTTAAGTTTTGAATTTTTTTATTTTCTTTAGATTTTTCAAAAAAAAAAAATACAGTATTGCAAATGATAAAACTAGTGACGGGTGGTTATTAAACGGAAGAAAAAGTTTGAAATATACAAGGAATTTTTTAAAATCATTTTAGATTATTATTTCAGTCTGCGCATAAGGCCCAAAGTTCATCAAATTTTCCGAAATTTCCGATATTTTTAATATTGAGCAAACATTTTTAATTTAATATTTCCATTTAATAGTTACTTAAAGTGCCTTCAAAATATATTTTAATCATTTTGTTGCTTCTTTGAACTTCTCAACTCTTTGCTTGCTGATTGAAATTATCCAGGACTCACCACGAGAAAGTGTCCGCACTTTGGGTGCTAACCGCGCTCCCCTTGCTTCCACTGAGTGCATACATTTACATTTCTTAGACAAGTCAGGAACAATAAAGTGTTCCTTTGCGTCGGAAATTGTTTGCATTGGTTTTGATGGATGAACTACAAAGACAGGAAAACACAAAGGTGTAATACGGATACTGGAAGAAAAACTTGGTAGACCTCTGCAATGGGATATTTGACAATTACATTTGAATGAACTTAATTTAAAATTAAAGTAAAAAAATAAAAATTCGAAACCACAGTGCAGGTGCATTATAAAGAATGAATACTCTGACGAAATTGCTTTAAACTTTTGTGCTTGCTTGATTTCTTTTCGCACTCAATCTTTCATATATTTATTTATTTTGGTGGTGACCTTTTACTTGTTAAATTTTATAACGGTATCCTTTAGCATAGTAAGCTTTTTTTTCATTTTGCAAACATTTGAAAAGCTTCACCTATTAGCATGTATTATCACTTACTCAAGCAAAAATAAATAAATGTATGTTTTAACATAATTAAAAAAAAATATGAACATGTTTACTTTGACAAAAGATGTCCATTTCTTCAAAAACCCTACGTAACATACCTCTCCACTGATAAGTTATTTTATATTTAAGGAATCATTGACTGACTGCATAGTAGGGTGAGTCGAAAAAATCGATTTTTTTATTTCGAAATCGCATTACCTCTCAAAAGTTGTGGTTTAGTATCCACAACTTGGGAAAAATAAGAAAAAAATTCTAAGTTGACGTCTTCGGTTCGCGCATGAGGCTCAAAATTGGAAAAAAGTATGTTAAAAATGGAAATTTTCAAAAGGAAAAAAGAAAAAAAAAATGTAACTTTTTAGTATGCAACTGCCATAAGCTGTAAATATTTTGTGCATTTTTAATCTAAAAAAATATTTTATAGCTTTTACATATGATCATTAGTTTGCACACCAGCCTTAAATTGGGCTAAAATCGCCTACAATGTCAAATTTCGAAAATATCGATTTTTTAATTTCGAAATCGCATTACCTCTCAAAAATTGTGGTTTGGTATCCAAAATTTGGGAAAAATAATAAAAAAAAATCTAAGTTGACTCCTTCGGTTCGCGCATGAGGCTCAAAGTTGGAAAATATATGCTAAAAATGGAAATTTTCAAAAAATAATTTGAAAAAAAAAGTAATTGTTTTCTATCGAATCTGATTTAAATTGTTAGTAGATAACATAATTTGAACCGAAAAATATACATATAACTTTTAGAAGATACATTCTGTTTGTGCATAAGGCTCAAAATATGAAAAAAAAAAAAAAAGTCAAAAACTGAACCAGAACGCACTACGTCGGCACTGTGCCGGTATATTTTTATTCTACAGCCGACTTGTCTAGACATTACACATATTCTAGGAGACAGTTCGAAGTCCCTGCAGTCTGCACTCCCTTTGGTTGTCACTTAGTCAGCTAGACCCGCCAAACAAACAGTATCTTTAATTAGCAACTGAAAGTGGATCAAAAAGTACAGCGTGTTTAGCTTTGGGTGAGTTTTTTTTTTTTTTGTAACTTTATAGCATATTTTTATGCTCAAGTTTTGTTATACTGTTCTCCGTTCTCCGACTAATAAATAATGGAACCCCGGAAAACTTCTAAACGTTTAATTGTTTGTCCGTTTTTTGGTGCACCGAAAGGGTTAAGTCAAAGTGTTTTACCCACATGTGCAGATGTGTTGTTAACTTGTTTTGAAGAAAAATCGCAATCTGTAAAAGGCGAACCTTTTTCAAGGATTTCAGATTGCATATCTGCTTAAATAGAAGAAATTTACTGCAAAGCTTCTATACCAATGTACAGTGGTAATACCAATGTGCGTTCTATACCAATGTACAGATGTATAGTGTACATCTACAAGAGATTGGCTTTTTAGCACAAGAACACGAAAAATTCATTGCACACTTGAAAGAAGCAACGTCAAAAAGTTTAGACTTCGCTTAATTAACAAAATGATTGAGTTTTGTCTTGAAGTTCAATTTATCTTTATCACGACTAAATGACTTTCTCAAAGTGTAGTATTATGGTAATCCTTTATCAATTTTACAATACGTACATGACTGACCGTTGGTATAGAAGCTTTGCAGTAAATTTCTTCTATGAGCTATGCAATCTGAAATCCTTGAAAAAGGTTCGCCTTTTACAGATTGCGATTTTTCTTCAAAGCAAGCTAACAACACATCTGCACATGTGGTTAAAACACTTTGACTTAACCCTTTCGGTACACCAAAAAACGGACAAATAATTAAACGTTTAGAAGTTTTCCGGGGTTCCATTATTTATTATTCGGAGAACGGAGAACAGTATAACAAAACTTGAGCATAAAAATATGCTATAAAGTTACAAAAAAAAAACTCACCCAAAGCTAAACACGCTGCACTTTTTGATTCACTTTCAGTTGCTAATTAAAGATGCTGTTTGTTTGGCGGGTCTAGCTGACTAAGTGACAACCAAAGGGAGTGCAGACTGCAGGGACTTTGAACTGTCTCCTAGAATATGTGTAATGTCTAGAAAAGTCGGCTGTAGAACAAAAATATACCGGCACAGCGCCGACATAGTGCGTTCTGGTTCAGTTTTTGACATTTTTTTTCATATCTTGAGCCTTATGCACAAACAGAATGTATCTTCTAAAAGTTATATATAATTTTTTGGGTTCAACTTATGTTATCTACTAACAATTTAAAGCAGTTTCGATAGAAAAAAAAATTACTTTTTTTTCAAATTATTTTTTGAAAATTTCCATTTTTAGCATATATTTTCCAACTTTGAGCCTCATGCGCGAACCGAAGTAGTCAACTTAGATTTTTTATTTATTTTTCCCAAATTTTGGATACCAAACCACAACTTTTGAGAGGTAATGCGATTTCGAAATAAAAAAAATCGATATTTTCGAAATTTGACATTGTAGGCGATTTTAGCCCAATTTAAGGCTGATGTGCAAACTAAAGATCGTATGTAAAAGCTATAAAATATTTTTTTAGATTAAAAATGCACAAAATATTTACAGCTTATGGTATTTGCATTATAAAAAGTTACAGTTTTTTTTTTCTTTTTTCTTTTTGAAAATTTCCATTTTTAACATATTTTTTCCAACTTTGAGCCTCATGCGCGAACCGAAGACGTCAACTTAGAATTTTTTTCTTATTTTTCCCAAGTTGTGGATACTAAACCACAACTTTTGAGAGGTAATGCGATTTCGAAATAAAAAAATCGATTTTTTCGACTCACCCTACTACATAGATACACTGCTCGACATTGAAAATGCAACACCAAGAAGGAGTGGTCAGAAATTCATGCAAATTTTACCATAGACGCACGTCACTGAGTAATGCAAATGATATGAAATGCGCAGCTCTCCGACGCACGTGAAGTAAGCTATAAGAGAATGAAGTTGAAAAGTGGGCTATGTTCATGTTGGTTTTTCTGCCAGACTAATTATCAGAAAAATATGGTTTTTGTCTCGAAGGATACGTGTGAT